>JANHFX010012129.1:52989-75359 GCA_027560015.1 Chloroceryle amazona | reverse complement strand
GAGGAGGGGGGACTGGGAGGGGGTGGGGGGCATTGGGATGAACTGGGAGTTACTGGGAAGCACTGGGGGAGGCCTTGGGTTGAACTGGGGGCTACTGGGAAGCACTGGGGGCTACTGGGAAGCACTGGGGGGGGCCTGGGGGGGACTGGGGGGGTAGGGGAAAGCACTGGGGGGGGCTGGGGTGGACCGGGGGGGTACGGGGGAGCGGCGGGGGGGGCCTAGCCGCAGCCTCCACCTCCCAGCCCGGCCCCGCCTTCCGCGCACATCCCGCTCCCCTCCGCGCCGGCACGGTGCAAGCCGGAGACCCGTCCCCCGTCCCAAGCCGCGGCGGCAGGCATCGGAGGGCTGTGGGGCGGCGTGGCCTCGGGGTGTCCCCTCCGGCTCCGCCTGATACCGTGGTGGCCGGGCCGGCCGCCCCGAGAAGCGCTCGGCGTGGCTCTGCTGGGTCCCCGGCTGGACAAAGGGCGCATTCACCTGCGCCCGCCCCGCAGCACGGAGTAGGAGGAAGAGGCACCGAGGTGCGCTGCCTCCCCGGGAGCCCCTCGCCTCCCTGGACTGGCCTCACGGCAGCAGCTCTACTCCCTCTGCAGGGGCGTACGCGTGGGTTTGCCGGAGGGTGCTGCAGCACTTCGGGGGACCGCGGAGCTGCCCCCGCCCCAGCCCATAAAACGAAGCCCTTCGGATCCTTGCCCGGGAAACCCTCTCCTCGCCTTTCAGCCCTCTGGTTCTCCCTTCCCTACCACTTCTTCCAAAGCTGTCACTCTCCCAGCCTCAAATGCTGTATTAAATACTGCTTCTAATACGAGCAGTCCAAAAGTTGTTCATAACGTTTTTCCAAGTATCAGGAGACTCTTGTTTACTTTTTTTTTTTTTTCCCCTTGTGATGGCGATTCTGAAAAGGCAGTTGTCTCCTTAAAGTTTAGTTGCATAGTAGTGTGAACTATCGTTATCTTGTGAAAGCTCTGTTTTAGTGGCTATTTCAACATTTAGTGACTTACTAACATTCATGATCAGTCTGTCACTGAAATATTTTCATTTCACTCTCATTGTGTCCTTAGGATGTCTCCACAGAAATGTTGCCATATTCCATCTCTTTATTCATTGGGAATATATTTTTTTCTCCTTGTCAGTAGATGTTAAGTGGACATAGACTCCAGCTGAATGCTACGTGTGGCAGAAAAGTGGAGATTGACTTAGAAGGAATAAAATACAGAGTAATTACCTTGCCTGTGTTAAAACAAAAGCTCAACTTTTAATTTTTCGTTGTCTTCATTAACATATTTGTCTGTGATTTGCATTAAGGCCGTTTTCCACTAGTTACTTTTTTGGAAGGGATGCTACCTTTGGTGTTCTCTCACCTCGTGAACGTGCTGTTAGTTTCTTTTCTACTCCTTTTTCGCACGGTCGGTTTGGTTTTTCCGCAGTTCCCAGCGCAGAGCACCAGCAGAGTGACGCCTGGCGGTGGGAGAGCGCAGGAGGAGGCTGACTGCTCCAAGGTGTAACCGGGCCGCTCTTCCACACCGGCTCGACGAGAATTTGTAGTTGAAAGTGCTAAAAGCATTGTCTTATTCCAAGAGAACTCCATGCTAAAGATCTCCTCAGAAGTCCTGGTGTAAGTTAGTGTTATGAGACCACGTTTATAGGCCAAAAGGTAGCTCAAGATGCTGAGAGATTTCATCATTTGGATATCCTATCTTAAGGACAGAATTTCCTTTAGATATCCTTATCCTTTTCATTAAATGCACAAGAGCTAAGCTCCTGCATAAGCATTCTCAGAATGTGAGATGAAAAGCCATCCAAAGTGAACCTGGCTATTAAATAAGTACCTTAGTAAGCTGTTCTGAACAGATGCTCCTAGGTATCTCTGGACAAGCAATCCCCTTTGTAGTCTCTGTATCCTGCATACTTACTTTAGGTGACTGTCTGTGAATAAAAATGGAAAGCTCATTTTCTGTGGGTGCTGACAAGGTGAAGTAGATTCAAATGCTAGGGAAAACCTTTCTTTCACATGGCTACCTCGAGGCATGAATTCCACATCATTCAGAGTGCCACTTGGATTGGAGTGGTTACTGGAAAGAAAACTGCATGGTAGGCCTCCTGCAGACTGTTGCATCTAGGTGATACCACTGCACGCTGACAGCTTTGAACTTGTATTTATGCAAAGCGCTACACAAGAAGTGTGAAACTTAAGGCAGGAAACACCACAGGGGTCAGGAGTTGATTTGAAATGAGGTAATTTCTCTTGGCACATGCAGAAAGGGGATGATCTCACTGAGAAAAGTTTAAAGCCGTGCAGGTTTGGCTAGCTCCAAATTGAGAGTGTCAGTATTCTTTAACTGTTGCAGGAGTTGGGTGAGATAAAGTAATACTTCTGTGCTTGCTGAAGCGTGACAGGGTATTTTCCAGAGATGGAAAAATCTCTGGAGACTCTACCTCAGCCTGTCTGTGCTTTAGTCTTTCTTCATTCTGGACAGAGTCTGTGTGTGATGTTGGCAAGGCTTGTGAGGGAATGGAATGGTAGATTGTATTGGTAGACTGCAGAAAAAAAAAAAAAAAGATTGCATCATTGGCAAAATTGCCTGGCAGTGCTTTGAGCTTGAGAATGTTTTCACCACAGTTAATACAAGGAGAAGACTGTGGTCAGGGCAATTTGTCTGCTTCTGCAACTGATCTTTAGACTAGGAGCTCTGAGAACAACTTGCCAAGTGGTTGGAAAAGTGGCGCAGTCTTCCAGTAACACACAGCCCTACATATGATCATACTGACACTTATTCACACTCTGAACTTGTTAAGTAAGCTTAGTGGAACTATTACTGTCAGCAAGATGACTCTAGCATGCCCTTGGGTGACTCAGAAATCATGCTGCACAGGGGGAAGTGGTGTAGAAGGGTGGAAACGATTCCCTGTAATTTAAACAAGTGCAAATGGGCTTGGTTCATCTATTGAAATAATGGCTGGATTTCCAGGGTGGTGCTGGAGGGAGTTCAGGAGACAATGACCAAGGACATGAAGGGCTTACAACAGACACTCCCTGAGGAGAGATGTGGAGTAGCTGGTCTGTTTTAGTCTGGTGAAGAGCAGACTAAGGGGTCATGTAGTAGCAATCCTCAAACACTTGAAGTATAAAACTGAGGAAGCCCAACTCTTGTTGGTAGTGCCAGGGACTATATGAACAATAGGGGATCACAAATTGCAGCTCAGAGGTTCATATTGGATATTAGGAAAGAGTTCTTCACTGTGAGGATACTGGAAGTTCAGGGGGATTGTGGAATCATGAAAATATTCTAAATTTTGCTACACAGAGTGATGGTTACTTTACAGAATCATTGAATCGTTGAAGTTGGAGGGGAACTCTGCAGATCATCTACTCCACCCCTTCCTCCCCCGTGGCCCAAAACAGTGTTAACAGAGCAGGTTGCTCAGGACATTGTCCTGTTGGGTTTTGAGTATCTCTAAGGACTGAGACTCTGTGACTTCTCTGGACAATTTATTCCAGTATTTGATCAAAGTCACAGCAGCTTTCCCCAACCCCCTTATGTTTAAATGAAATTTAATACTTTTTAAAATGGAATTTCCTGTATTTCAGTTTGTGCTTATTGCTTCTTTCTCTGGTCTCTACCGAGAAGAGTCTGTCTCCATCTTCTTTACTGTTTCTCTGTCAGATATTTATATTTATTGTTATGATCCCTCCTGAGCCTTCTTATCTCCAGGGTGGATAGTCCCAGCTCTCTCAGCTTCTCCTTGCAGGAGAAGTGCTCTGGTCCCTTAACCATCTCCATAGTGATCTTGATTGTACCGGGGAGCCCAGATCTGAACACAGCACTGCAGATGGGTCTTAGAGGGGTTGAGAAAAGGGGAAGGATCACCTGACTTGACTTGATGGTGTTCGTCCTAATTCAGTGTAGGATTTGATCTGGTATTGGCAGATTTTGAAAATTGCATCATAAGAAAATGTAGTGTTGACTCTTAAATAGACTGGAGCAGAGCTGGGAATGGAAGTGATAAGTGCCCTCTCTTCATATTGTGAGGGGAGTTGCAAATGCATGTGGCAGGGAATGCTGGTTTCTCATGGGCTAAGTCCATCTGAGAACAGTGACATCAGACAAAACATTTGGTTTACTGTCATTTAATAAGCTTCTTCATCCAAGGGAATATGATAGACATAAGATAAGCAGACAACTGCTGTATCCCCATCTGAATGAACATGAAGTAAAGGACCAGCTGTTCTTAGTGAGTCCAGCTGTTCTTAGTGAGTAACATTGTTAAAAGTCAAACAATTTTTTACTTGGCCTGGATTTATTGCACAAATTCTGATTCAGAGAAGTAGCTCTCCAACTACCTGAAACACTTGAATTCCTCTGGAGGATTTAAGTCATCAGTGCCAAGTTACAGGAAGCTGAAGAAAACACAATGAAAAAACCCACAGGGTCAAGAGTGTTTGAGAGTGGTGTTCAATCCAGTCCAACATGTGTAAGAAACAAAATTATATACTACTCTTGAAATATGATAAATATATAGAGCCACATGACACCCAAATAATTTTTTGACAGTTATACTCTTAGACACTGTTGGAAGTACAAGTAAAAACCACATGACTGCTTCAGTTAAAGTTCAATTAAATGAGTTGAAAAACAACTCAAAGTAGAGAGAACAGCAGTATTTTATTTTCTCATTCCTTGTAAAAGAATATAAGTATGTAATTTGTAGACAAGTACATAAAGCATTTCCATTCCTAGTTTGTTCAACTAACACCTTGCACAGAATTCCTTTTTGATAATGCATGTCATTTCTTGGAGCAAACCAGAAGAATTTTATAGTTAAGAACAACATTTAATTGAATCAGACATAGTGATATTATTTATGTTGTAACCACATGGTCCAAAACCACTTTAACTTATGTAAGATCTAAAATAGTGCTGTTATGCCTTGAAGCAGTCATGATAGTTCTCTGTTTTGATGCTTTCGTGATTTTACTACACACATGTTGCTGGAGTATAGAGCTGATTACCTTAACATACTTAAAATAATGAACCCAGTGATAATAAAAATAACAGTAATTTTTATACAGATTAACCAAAAAAAGCTGCATCACTCAAGACTGTGAAATGTAAAGCACACAGGGGAAGGAACGAACTTACAGGGGAAGGGTTACTGAGCAGAGACAGAACATTTGGCATGCAGGTAGCCATTTGCCCTGTGCCACATCTTTTACCTTTTTTTTTGTTTTGTTTTTTGTTTGTTTGTTTGTTTGTTTGTTTGTTTTTTCTACAGGAAACAATTTTGCTTAAATGTCATTATGTAATTGTGAATAGCAGCGGTATATTTTCTGCTGTAGTATATATTGGTATTCATTACCTCTAATTGTTAAAAAAAGATATTTTTTCACAATATTTCTACAAGAGTTATTTGAAATTAAGATGCTTTGAAACATGACTTGTGGAAAACATTAACTGTGGTTTATTGCCTGTAGTTATGGCTCTTTGATAGATTTTGTGGCTTAGGTGTGGCATTCTAATTTCATTATATTTTCCACTGAGGACTTATGAAAGCATGTGGTGAGACCACAAAATTGTCAAAATGTTACAGGATGCTTCCCACAGTTGTTTCCTTTCCTGGGCTTTCTACTTCAGGAATTTCACCTTTCTGCTTCCAGTACCATATTTTAAAATCCTTAAAATTTGTAAGGAGTTTTTTGACATTATACCTTGCATTTATTTAATTTTTTTTTTTTTTTTTTTTTTTTGGCCTATTATCATAGCCATAGTGTTAGATGCTATGCAAAAACAAAGCACAAATACTGACACTTTCTCTGAAAGATACAATGCAGGTTTCACATTGGAAACAATAGGAGAGTGGTGATGCAAACACATAGGGAAGAAATACAGCTGAAGAGTTTTAGGAACATAAGGAGACAATGATGGTTAGGGTATCAAGCTATGGTGATAACTCTCCAGTATGATGATAGCAATTCCAGCTGCTGGATGACATTGTAATAAAACCAGCTTCCTAGTTTCAAAGAGAGATTTAAAAGAAGACAAGGAATTACGTTTGTGAGAACTTAGAAGTAATTTTGTGGTTACTGAGATGTCTTTGAGAAGTGAGCAGATATGAGAAATTTTTAATTATATGTTAATTCTTAATTCCATGTTAATTAATTAACATAGAATTAATAGAGGTACTTAAAAAAACCCTAAGTTGATCAGACAGATGTTATAAATTTGATATAATTTAAATAAATGTTGAACAGAACCTGCCAATACATTTGGAATTATTTACATAATTTAATCATTATGAAAAAAATAAATAATACCATATTAATTTACATAAAGCAATAAATGCTTCAAAGAAGCATTATGAAGTTCAACAAAGACATGCACGTGGAAAGAAATAAACTCATACACCAGCATAGGCTGGTGGCCAACCAGCTGGTATGAAGCTTGGCAGAAAAGACCTTGGAGGTCCTGGAGGACACCAAATAATCATCAGTACTCTTGCAACAAAGAAGGCCAACAACCTCCTGGGCTGCAAAAAGCAGAGCATTGCCAGAGGGTTAGAGGTTATCCTTCTCGTCTACTTGGCACTCCACAGCTAGCATGCTGTGTCCAGTCCTGGTCTCCCCAGTATGAGAAAGACATGGACATACTTGAATGAGTCTAGTGAAGGGTGGCAAAGATGATTAAAGGATTGGAGCACCTGACATAAGAGAAGATGGGCTGCTTAGCTTGGAGAAGTGAAGGCCCGAGGACATCTTATCTATATGTATAAATACCTGATGTGACAGAGTGAAGAAGAGACAGACTTTCCTCGGTGACAGAACAAGAGGCAATGGGCACAAATTGAAATATAGGAAATTCCATTTAAACATAAGAAAAATATCCTGATTGTGATTGAGAAGGTGCCTTGATTATGAAGACTGAAATCAAACTCCACAGCAACATGTGATCATAATGGCTATGGATAGTGTCAGGAACTGGACTCATGAGTGTAGTAGCTTGAGGAGAGAGGTTGAATGATGGTCACAAGAATTAGATTAGAACTTTAAATCCATCTCATAGGAAGTGTAGTCAGAAGTCTCCTTTCAGGTAATTTTTTTTGGTTGGTTAGTTGGTTATTGCCCTTGAAGTCTAGAGTAGAAGTCTGGTTTTCTTCCATTTTGCTACTCCAGTGGCACACTTATTTTACTAGAGCTGTTGACCTAAGGTGTCTTGGCATTAAGGCCCCTCTGGGAACTCTGTTTCTGCCACTTCTACTTGAGAACTCAGTGAAACTGAAGGCAGGGAGAGAGCAGTGGAAGTACAGATAGACATTGACATGGATTTAATCATTGTGAGCGACCAAAAGAAAGCTTGGCAATATCTTCACAAAGAGATGAGACTAAAGTCAGAAAAATTACATATGTCAGAAGATGAAGCAGAGAAACTCATTATGAGCATTCATAAGGCAAAACTAAGGAGACGAGGTTTCTTAAAATAATTTATTATTATAGTTCCCTGATTGTCGATCTGGATCTGTAACAATTCTGGGTTTGGCATAAACTACAACATGATTTTTTTTTTTCCTTCCTAATCTGTATCAGCTGACAACATTGCCCTGACTTCCTTAGTCAACAGTTCAGGAAAAAATACAGACTTCAAGACTGGACCTCTGCTCCTGAATGTTATTAGGTGATCTCCAAGGTCTTGACTGTAGTTAGTCATCCTTTACTCTCACTTAAGAGATCCTTTTATGTTTACAAGCACTTTCTTTTTATTGCCTAAAACATCTGTCTGGAGCTTTGTGAATTCCATTCTTCAGGGCATATATCTAACTTTTAGATGTTGTGGTGCTTTGTATGACTAAAAAATCTTAGTAGGCTGATATGCTGAAGGTTGCCTTTGTATCTTTGAGGAAGTTGCCTAAATGAATGCTATAGGAGTATTTAATGATTATTCTTTAATAAACTGGTTCGGTAAACCATAAACCTTTTTGTCCATAAGAGGATACTCCTTTTGGTTGACTCATGACTAAATTGTTCCCAGTTCTACCGACTACCACCAGTTGCAAATGTAGAGCTTTCAGGAAAACAGAAATACTGACAACTCGTCCTAATATACAATCCTGAAACAATTTAGCAGGGTAAGTTAGAACAAAGTACTTTCAAAAGCTGTCATATAGTATTCTATGTGTTTTATAGTCCAGAGTATTACTTTTTGGACTCACAAGGACTATTTTATGTTGACAGAAATTGGAAATCTTGATTTTCTTCACTCATCCTGACTACCTTGTTTAAATATAACTCAGAATATGTGTTTCTATGTTATCTAAACGTCACTGTTATAAAAATAGTTGAAGGGATTGATTACATTTCAGTAACAATGCTGGCAAAGTCCTAAAAATAAATTATAGAATTTTGTCCAGTTTTGGTTTTATTCATACTGATCTCTGCCCTACTATTACTGTTTTGGTGCTGAAGAAAAAAACCTGCCTTTGTATGTTTTTGCACAGTTAATTTGTATATAACATAGATAGCTATTTGTAATTCTAGAAAATATGACAAGTCAGTCTTCTTTATAATGCCTTTGAGAGGAAGAGAGGTGCAACACATTTAACAGATCAGTAGAGCAAAGTAAAGTGATGATGAAATAAATTCTCTTGGTAATACATTAATTTCAAATACAAATTTACACAGAACATTCAGATGTTGCAAGGATTTTCACAGACGTCAAATACTGTAGCAGTACTAAATATATATACATACAATTATAAGGAAGAAAAAGGATAGATATAAGAAATACTGTTTCCTCATACAAGTCTTTCTTACTGCTCTAAAATGTAGTTATATTGTAGAGCCAGAATACTAAATGAAATGCTGAAGCTGTTTGGAGTGCAAGTGATTTAGAATAAATGGAACTGCATTGGAGCAGAGAAAGAAGTTGACTTGTATTTGAAATTAAGTCAGCAATTTGAAAACAATTGGTAGTGTCATGGATTTGATTCAGGATCACATCTGCTTGACACTAGGGTTGTGTTATGTTACTTTTGCTGAAATTGTTCCTTATTCAGCATTACAACAAAACATGGCTTATCCCTGTAGAGTATCATCTGTGGAAATTCTTCAGTAAATTAAGGGAGAGTTTCATTCATGTACAAGATAGTGGTACGGGCAAATGGCAAAACTCTCCCATGAAACAGCATCTCCCCTTAATATCATGGCGGCCACTTCTATTTTCATTCACAATTTTCATTCACATTGTAGTGGCCAATGATGCCACACCAGTGTTGAAAGTGATTATGTGTGCTTGTATGTGTGTTTGCATATACAACCACACACATGCATGCCTCCTTCCCCCAGTCTCTCTAGCTAGCTGTCTGAAACACATAAAGTTATATTTTAACTCATTGAAATAAACAACCACTTCCTGTATATTTTCTCTCCATATTTCATAGAATCATGGAATCATAGAATCATAGAATGGCTAGGGCTGGAAGGGACGGCCGAAGATCATTTAGTCCAGCCCCCCTGCAGTGAGCAGGGACACCCTCAACTAGACCAGGCTACTCAGAGCCTTGTCCAGCCTCAGCTTAAATATCTCCAGGGATGTGGCCTCAACCACCTCCCTGGGTAGCCTATTCCACTGCTTTACCACCCTCAATGTAAAGAACTTCTTCCTGATGTCCAATTTAAATCTACTCTTCTCTAATTTAAACCCATTACTCCTCATCCTTTCACTACAGGACCTCATAAACAGCCCCTCTCCAGCCTTTCTGTAGGTCCCCTTCAGGTACTGGAAGGTTGCTATTAGGTCACCCCGGAGCCTTCCTCAGGCCGAACAACTCCAGCTTCCTCAGCCTGTCCTCATAGGAAAGGTGCTCCAGCCCTCTGATCATCTTTGTGGCCCTCCTCTGGACACGCTCCATCAGGTCTATGCCTTTCCTGTGTTGAGAGCTCCAGAGCTGGACACAATACTCCAGGTGAGGTCTCACCAGAGCAGAGTAGAGGGGCAGAATCACCTCCCTCTATCTGCTGGCCACACTAATCACCTCCCTCGATCTGTCTTTTTCTCATGTGGCCAACTGTTTCCTTGTGACAACCCTCCCTCTTCAGAAGAACATAACTTTGGAAACTGTGAATTCTAGAAAATGGTTCTATTCCCCCCACCCTGCCGCCACCTTCTGTGGCCTGAAAAGTAAAACTTCAGCAGAAGATGATGTTTGTTTGTTTTGTTTTGTTGTTTGTTAGGACTAAAAATAAACTGAAGAAGTTGTTTCCATTGTCCTAATTCATCTGTTTTGTTTTATCTGGGAGAAACCGAAACTAGGGTGTGGATGACTTAATTTTGAAAAACTGCACAAAGTCCAACTCTAGTAAGATAAAGGAAAGCTCTGGGTGAGAAAAAACCATACAAATACCAGTTTTGTGTCTATCTAGTTTGAGTTCTCCAGCAAGTTGTTTTTGTCCTCCTCCATACTATTACTAAATTAGCTACCACGACAGAACATGCTCACATCCCTGCACAGACCTAAGACCCTTCAGCTTGCAGCAGCCAAGCTTTTAGTTAAAATGATTTAAAACATCAGTGGTCCCCACTTCTCAAAGGCTGGCTGTGATGGAGCATGCTCCTTTTCTTGAGAGGGCTGCTTTCTGATGAAATGGAGGGGCTATGTCATTACTTCACTAATCCATTGCATGCTGAAATAGCATATAGTTTTTATAGGGGTGAAAGCCTGATCAAAAGATCATTGAGGTCAAGGACAGATATTTTTCCACTGATTTCAACAGATATTGTATCTAGTTGTTTGTATGTACAAAAGCTCCAAGATGAAGGTCAGTGTCAGACTTGATGCTTGTTTTACTCTGAAGATGTACCCTAGAGAAGAATGTAGCTGTGATTTCCGTATCAAACATGCACAGCGCCTGTCAGACACTCCATGGAAGTACCTGAGATATAAGGCTGGAATTTTTTGGTTCCCTTTGTAGTTTGTGTTTTATGTTAAGCTGCAGTATCTTACATCTGCTGTGCACTAAGAACAGACCATGTGAAGTTACCATAACTCAGCTGATGTTCAGTAACTTGTTAAGCTGCTGTCAAATTGCAACAAGACTCTAAGTCTGAGCATTAATACAACTACAACTCCTATTAACAAATGGGAATGATAATGTTGTATCAATTATGGTTTTTATGGTAGGATTAAATGTTTTAATTACAGAAAAGTGTTGTCATGCCCAACAAGAAAAAAACCACATTGAAAACACATATTTTCTTATAAACTAACAGGATGACATGAAGCAGTATTAGTCACTCATTTGAAATGCCTTTGTAAAGTAATATACACTTAGAATTAAGTAATGAAATTTCCATTATTAAATATTTTGTAATGGACATCTAAACTTACTACTAAGGAGGCAGAAGGTGAAATAAGCAGTAATGCAAATATTTTAACTGAGGTTATTTAATTTTATTTTTTTCATTCATTGTTTGTGAACAGACTGAAAATTATTTATCTAATACATGTCAGAGCTGCTCTTTTAAGAACCATTCATTGGCTGAAAATAACAGGGTGGATGGTGATAGCCTTTCCTCCTGTTGGCCTTTCCCTGTCTCCCTCTGCTGAGACTCAGGAAGCAAGGGGAGAGAGCTGACTGGCAGCTCATGCCTTTTTGAGGTTCCTTAATGCTGAAGACTATTACAGCTTACTCGAGGAATCAAAAAATATAATAATATTGCTCATTTTCTTTGAAATGGTAAATTCTTTGGTCATGAATAAACACTTTACTGTGTCCATATACAGTGAAGTCTTCTAGAGTTGCATTTTAAGAGCTACTGCTGTATAAACTTTACATTAATATAGTGGTAACCATAATTTATTAAAATATTATGTATGCCTTTCAGTGATGGCATGAAATAGGATTCTGCTGTGTGTTAACACAGAACAAATGTGAATAAAGTTGAAAGTACGGCTAACTATCAGAATCATAGAATCATAGAGACAAGAAGAAAACAAATATTTAGTGGGAGGCATTAATCTATGGAGAGAAAAAAAGTAAACTCTATCTCTGAAGTCAGCATAGCCAGAGACAGCTTTATACATTTGTATTCAGTCAGAGTACCTCAGGAAGGCTGTGAACCAACAGCAGTGAACCTTTCTCTAGCTGAATTTAGAAAACATAGTTTTGGGTTTTTCCATGTCTCACATTTCTTTCTCTCTCTTTTTTTTTTTTTCCTCCTTGTTCTAGGCTCTGGAAATGACACTGAATAGTTGTGTTTGTATCATCTCACACACATTCTTGCTTTGGATGTGCATTCAGGTTTTTGATTTTTGGTTTGTTTCACTGGTTTGCTACATTACTCTTTGTGCATTACTTTAAAAAGAAATAAAATAAAAAGTAAAAAAAAAGCCACTAAGAAAACAAGTTTGGCCAAAAGGTGGCAGTGAAGACATGTAAGATACACCATCCTACATTTGAACAGTAAACAGTTTAAAAGAAAAATCTAATTCTCCTAAGCTTTAAGAGCATTATGTTAAAAAAGTTACCAGTTAGGCTGCATGTTAATGTAAAAACTCCAAAAGGAGTTTGACTTACTGAAGTAATTTATTACTCGCTAAAAGCCTGCTATTGACTCTTGAGCAAGCTGTGTGCAAGGCAGGAAAAGAATGGCTTTGCCTTGGTCTAGTCTCCTGCTGCTCAGACAATAGATAACAGAGGGTTGGGATGGCTCTTCCTAAAGAGATGGAAACACCCAAGGCACTGCTCATCTGTCATTCCCAGTGCACACTCTATATGTTGAAATAGCTGTTCTCTTGCTCTTCTGATTCTAGATCTGTGGTGCAGCAAAAGGATAAGCCAACATTTGAGCTCTTTGGACCACTGTGAAATCTTTGCTGTGCTCTGTTGGCTGTGGTCTGTAAAGATGTTTGATTCACTGTTGTGTGTGGGGTACATCATCTATGGCCTATCATCAGCTGTGCCTGCGAAAGGTTTATCCAGACACTGCACTCTTACATTGCACTTTTTCCCTAGCAACTGATTTTGTCTTAGAAATACACTTTCCTTCATTACCCTTATTAGTTATGACTGTAGCTAAATACTCTGCTTGTGTTTTATAGAAAATACTAATTAAAAAGATAGCTTTTTCCTTAAGTTGTTATTCCCTAGGGCTTCGTGTCCTTTTCTGTTCTTAAATTGTTCTTCACTTGTACAGAAGCATAAAATTTGAAGTACACACACACATATGTATATTGAAGTGTCATTGCTGAAGCACTCAGATTTAGTTTCTGGGTTTACCCCATTGGTAAGGTCAAATTCCAGTAAATGTCTTTTGATGGCCCTTTGGTTTTTTAGTGCATTTTCTCCTGAATGTTAGTATAGTATATTATGGAAATTAGGGGCACTATATATCATGAAAGTTAGCTTCATTTATCTGTATGGCTGCTTTTCACAACTTGTAATCCATGGAACACTGTTGATCTATAAGACATCAAAAACTTGTCTTGGAAAAAATTACTGAAAAATGAGCTACAGTGTCCTTGGAATATAAACAAGGAAGCAAGAAACTAAAATAGTGACCAATAAGAATAAACCCCCAAACATTAAAGATTTAGCTTGATTTGTTGTTGTTGTTGTTTTGAAATGACAGGGTATTGTGAGAACCCTGTACGAGACAGATTTTAAGTTTTTTTAAAAAAGCTGTAAATGGTCCTGCACGTGGAAAGAGGTCAAATAAGACTGTGAGCAGGTATCTTACTGAATGTGTGATCCAGCCAGCTTGAAAAAATGACAGCCTGTCTTCTGGGAACTTGCTTCACTGTGTGACAGATTTCTTTGCAAGGAAACTTTTGTGATATGCAGCCCAGGTTTTCTTGCTGTCACATGTTGTTCACAAAATCTCAATTCAAAAACAAAAATGCAAAATCCTCAATAGGTATTTTATATAGTTTATATTAACCAGTATTTTGTAAGCCTGTAATAAGCTGGAAGTTAAAGATATTGTAAAATGCTATATTCTTAGAAGCATTTACTGGCCAATGGATAATGTGTGTCAGTTAATCCCATTAAAATTAGAAACAAATTAGCTTGACACTGAGGATGGGAAAATCAATCCTTACTCTACTGAGAGCAATCCTTTAATTTCACACTGAGAACTGGAGAATACTTTTCCTGTTTTCCCAGCTTGCAGTACGTTTACTTAAGATTTATTTTTTTTTATAACTATGATTCGAATTGACCAGGGGAAGCCACTGATAGAAGAAACACTACATGTGTTTGCTTCAACCACATCTCTTTCTGAATGTATAAAATTTCTGATTGTATTAAATGAAGATACTGTAGAGCTTCTGTGGTTTGGTTTTCATGTTCTTCCAAGGACTCACAGCTATAAATTTCTTAGATTAGCTCAGTTTGGAATGCCTATATAGTTTTGATAGCAATTACAAGTACTTAGCTAACTTGTAATTAAATTCCTTGCAAACTATTGATAAACCCTGAGCATGTTAAATGAAATCAAGAAGACGAAGAAATCAGAAAGATAATGCTGGTTTTTTTATGTTCATGTTGAGCGAGGCAACTTTTGAGCTTTATACTTATAACTCTTTTCTTTTGTGTTAATCAGTCAAAGTAAAGGTGCCAGATAAAAGCTTTAACTAGTTACCTGGGAGTTGTTAAGGTGTCTATGGGAGAAACTCCCAACTGGTTCATAGTCTGTAGAGTTGCTTCCCCATTGGAATGGGTGCTAGAAATACCTGGAGGTGTATTTACCTGTGAGATGACTGTAACCTCTTTCATTAGCTCTGCTTGTATCAATGCAGTGCTCCCTCTGTATTGTGTGGCAAGGGTAAAAATTGCATCCCTGTTGATTTGGCTCCCTGAGATGGGACTTTTTATTGTGGACCTCCTGCAACAGCAGAGTTCTCTGTCTGGATGTGGCTCTAAGGAGCTTGTGACCAGTCACCAGCTGGATTTAACCCATTCACCACAACTCTCTGGGCTCGGCCACCCAGCCAGTTTTTAACTGAATGAAGAGTCCATCTGTCTAAGCCATGAGCCGCCAGCTCCTCCAGCAGAATGCTGTGGGAGATGGTGTCAAATGCCTTACTGAAGTCCAGGTAGACAACATCCACCACTTTTCCCTCACCCACTAGGTGGGTCACCTGATCATAGAAGAAGATCAGGTTGGTTAAACAGGACTTGCCCTTCATGAACCCATGTTGGCTGGGCCTGATTCCCCTGTTGTCCTGCACTTGCCTCGTGATCACCCCCAAGATGAATAATCTTTCCCCGTACCGAGGTCAGGCTGACAGGCCTGTATTTCCCTGGATCCTCCTTCCTGACCTTCTTGTAGATGGGTGTCACATTGGCAAGTCTCCAGTCCAGGAGACTCCTCCCCTGTTAACCAGGACTGCTGACAAATGATGTAGAGAGGCTTGGCAAGCTCCTCTGCCAGCTGCCTCAGCACTCTTGGGTGGATCCCATTCAGCCACATAGACTTATGGGCATCCAGTTGGCCTAGCAGGTCATTCACTGCTATTTCCAAGATTATGAGGGGATTACTCTGATCTCCATCCCTATCTTCCAGCTCAGGGGACTGAATACCATGAGGATAACTGGACTGACTGTTAAAGACTGAGGCAAAGAAGGCATTAAGTACCTCAGCTTTTTCCTCATCCTTGGTAACAAAGTTCCCCCTCGCATCCAGTAAAGGATTGTGATTGTCCCTGGTTCTTTTTTTGCTGTTAATATATTTGTAAAAATGCTTTTTATTGGATGATAAGCAGTAGTTCTAAATATATGATTATTCATAAACAATGAAACAACCATCTTCTTTCCCAGCTGCAAAAGAAGAGTGAGATGTAGTATGTGGGGATTTTTTTTTCTAGAAATATTAGGCAGTCCTTTGATTAAAAAACAATGAAGAAGCATTTGGTCACATTGCTGTTATTCCACATAAACTTGAAGTAATTCCTTCATTTAAAGTTTTTGGATGAGGTCACTGGTGATCTGAAATTCTTCTCTTGGTGTATATAGTGGATAAAGAAGTCTAGTCAATTGGAGAATAATTTATGTGGATGAAAACAGATACATTTTTCACATTTGAATGTAGTGGAGAGGATTTTCTTGTAGTGAAAAAAACCCAATTAGTTCAGGAGAAGTCATAGAGAGGAAAAAGAAAGTGTGATATTTTTAGAGTTACTCCAAAGACAATTTATATTTATAGGTTGAAATGTCAAAAAGACACCAGTGCTCACATTTTAGTGAATTTCTTTGGGAAATGGGTACACCCAACTACATATTTTCCTTAATCTTACTCATGAGGTGCACCCACTTTAGTCCCTAACATGTCAAAATCACTAATCTAAAGTGTGGTTCTTTCAATCCTTATTTTCAAAATATTATGGAATATAGAAAGTCTCATTAACATTAGAGTAATATTGCACTTTATACTAAGAGTTTGGTTATCATTTCAGATACAGCTTTCCTTAGAATACATAAAATTTGTACTAAGCATAACATTTTCCCTACTGCCACATACACAGTATCAGCATCAGTAATGCCAAGAATCAGCACTGGCTGCCACTATGCTTAGCTGATAAAGTCCATTTGGCCAGCATGTCTGGTTTTCTCCCCCCTGAAAGCTGCAGTGCTGAGGGTTGACTAGATGCATGCCTGGATCTAGTCATGATAAGGAGCTTGACTGCACTGTAAATTGTGCCTGTGCCTGGGAACTTGAAAGGACAGGGAATGTGCATACTAGATGTAGTTTTTCTGAAATAGCTGGATCTCAGTCAGGGGTTGGTAATACTATCAGTGTTTGTTAAAGCTTCTAACTGGGACATAGAGAATCTCTGGGTAATAGCTGATTTGAATAAGTCTTTGGATAATATATTTTGTCTTTAACTCCTGTTATGCAGAGGACTGATGACTTAGTTTGTCCTGTTGTGTACAAAACCCACCTCTTTTCAGGTCATCTTCCTTAGTTCATGCTGTTTATTCCCCTCTCAAGGTATATAGTAAATGTTTTATATTTTCCCCTGCAGACAGAAAAATATCCTCAATTAGATATTTATCTAAAGCTGTTACCAGCTTTAGCTGTGTTTGTTACATAATAAAACATACCCATGCAGTAAACCCAAGCAGGTCTGCCCTGCAGCCCTATCTAATAACAGCAAGAGATGCACATTAAACTCACAGTATGTTCGCATTAGTTTCACTGTAACTTTTATACATTATCACAGGACAAAAATAAAATTAGCAGCCAATAATGTTGTAACTAAGCAAACAGCATATAGGGGGGATAAAGAAAGGACAATTTAGAGCTGCCAACTACAAACATTTAATGATAAGAATGTACTTTTCTGCAGAGCTTATCTTAGCTGGATCCCTCCTTGCCAATGGAGCATCTACATGTTTCTCAAAATTTTCCAATTTTATTAACATTTAATGCTGCTTTAAACAATTACCAAGCACTTTTGTCCAATTTCTTACATTCCTTCTTATACCTTCGGTGTAAGACTTCATGTTGAGAGCCTAAAGCAGGCTTCACCTTTCTTCCTATTAAAAAGTTCTTGCTTGTTACATCATGGCAAGTAGTGTTAAAGATCAATATGAAAAGAACATGCAACTTCTAAGTGGGAAGTAATGTGTTCTTTTCAAATGCATATTGCTCAAAATATAAATCAAGCTCTTGTTAGTAGACTGATATAAACAAAGCTGGTTTTAGTTTTCAGATGGTGTCATTGATTTTTATATCTGAAATCTGAAAGACTGTTGACGTCTGCTGTTTTGAGACTGAAACACGTTGAGTAGTACTAATTGTTCATTGCACTAAGGAACCTTTTATGGAATTAGGCCACATTTTTTGATGAGGAAATCAATTTTAAATTAAAGGACTGCACTAGGGAAAGGTGTAGTTAAAAGGTTCTACCTAGAAGGAAATTGGAAAACTACATGAGTGTTGTAGTGCTTCATCATGCAGTAATTCTGAACAGCTTTTACTTCTGCAATAAGCTTCACTATCTGAAGAGCTTTTTGCAAGATGTTGTAGTTAACTTTCAGGAGTTTCCTATTTTAGAATTGGCAAGATTAATGTGCTGGTGATAAGACAGCATTTGAAGACCATACAGTGTGCATGAATGACTGCAAGAAGTAGAAACAGGATATCTGAGCAATGATACTCGAGGAAGCTTATATCTACTCACTTATTATTTTATTGCAGAAGTATTTATTTTGTAGTGAAGAATGAGTGTATCTTTGCTAGGAGAATAAATGCAATCAGTAGAAAGAAAATTCTTTATGACATCCCAAGGCCATTGTCACGAAGGTACCCACAGAGCAAACAGCAGCCGCTATGCAAATTGGGGTTTATTGCAAACAGCAATAAAGCAGCACAGAAAGATTGAGAGATGTCTGATACCTTGCTTAGTTGAACTGCGACCAAGCATGATAGGATGCCTCATTCCACCACTGCTGTCTTGGTAGGTTAGGAGTAAACACTGAAGTAGCTTGTGTAATTCATTTAATGTCAAAGAAACCTAGGCATTCACTAAAACAGTTCCAAGCCCAAGTACATTTAATTTAATGGTCTCTTATTTTTTTAGTTAAGCAGACACAGCAGACACCTTTCAGTAGCTTGCTTATATGTCTGCATTTAGCAGTTGTTCTCTTTCTTGATCAATAGAACTTCCAGAATGGAAATTCTGATAGTTATCCTGATTCAAGACCACAAAAATTTTTGCTCACTGCATTTTACTTTTCCAGTAGAATATGCACTGATCTGCAAGAACTGAAATTCCAAGAAAACATACTGGAGACCACAAAAGCCTTGATCTTAAAGCTAGATCCCCTCAAAGTCTTCACATATGCAGATTACGATTATTTAATACAGGAAATTGTACTTCCTAGTTTTCACAATTGATTCTTTATATGAAAGATAATGGAGGATCAGAATTAGGCTATGCAAAAGACTACACAATAAACCCAGCAACCAGAACATGGCCCAGCTGGAGGGAACATGGAGGAAGGATCGTTCACTTCTTTGCATGCATGGGCTAGAAAGAATGATGATGCTGCTTCAGAGGCAAGAACTGAAGGCAACTTACTGAAGGGAAGAGGCAATGAAGATAAGTGTATGCAGATTCCACAGGATGAAAATTATCCCTAAATGGGAGGCTTGAAGGAGACATTTAGGTATGAAATGTTTTCTCTGAGAGCTAATGTAAAAACCTGAGGAATAGGCATGCAGACGGATGACAGCGCTGATATTCAGAAAAGGATATGAAAAGCATAATAGAGAGAAGGATGTATGGAAAATTTTGTACCTAAAGTGGGGTTTATGAGTAAGCCCTAAATGTATACTGGATGAGCATGGCTGAATACAAGATACAGGAAGACACTGACTTATGAAAAAGTAGATTTGCTACAGCATCTCTTTTAGAACAGTTGAATTTAGGGTCCAGAGAATACTACTCAGTAGGAGGATTAGGTTGTATGAAGAGTGGGAGGCAGCCACGAAGTCCAAGTACTATGTTATAGAAAGGACATCTCTATTTCTAACATGCCATGAATGGTCTACAAAGAACAACATCAACACAACAGAAATTGTAAGATTAGCCAAATTGTTCTATAATTTTTACTTTTTATGAGGTGTCAAATAAGAAGGCTTGTAAAGCCAAGAAAGTGTTAAAACATTTGTCCCGTGCCTTCTTTGGAAGAATATGTTAAAATTGCAATATAAAGGTCTTTTTAAGCTGAAATTGGAGAGAGAAAAGAGGGAGTCCAGATTCCAGGAAGTGCTTTGAATATCAAAAGTAAACCCTGAATATTTCATTCAGTTTGAAAGGACACTGATCAAGCTTTGAATGTTTCATTTGCATTAAAAAGGGACAGGAATACACAGTCTAAGATAAATCATCTAGGATTGGAGGGAATCACCCACCAGATGGAGTAATTTGATGAATTCTGCACCCCTTTGCTTTTGCACAGGAGTTTTTGGGTGATTATTATTTCTGAGCACCTAAGGAGAAACAGTTTTGCTGTCTTTAAATGTATTTACAATTGGCAATCCAGTTTACAAGTTTGTAGTTAATTGTGTGAACTTCGTAAACTACCATTATGGTTTAACCTTTAACACTCAAATAGCGTTGTAAGTGGAGTCTGGTGAAGCTGAGAAGTTGGGGATTTATAATCTCTTTGAAAGCAAAAAGAATCTTATGCAAAACAGCTTCCTTGCAACAATGTGCACACAAAGTCATGTTTTTAAGAAATACAGGTGCTTTCCTGGTAAACTGCAAGAGCTAGTGTACAGGCTATTAAATACAGACGTCAGCCCAGAGAACAACTGTACTAAAAGGAGCAGGCCATGGAAATATCTCACCACTAACTATGTGGAATGGAGAAAGATCTTTCAAAACTTTTTAATCTGCTCTACTTGACCTTAGGATCAAGTGGATGGAGTAGAGTCAAGCTATAGTAGCTAACTTGTCTCTTATCCTCAAACGCAACTGTTTGGGGACTTGGCCTGTTATCATGCCTAAGTCAGAGAGTTCAGTTTGACAGTAGCTTTCAACTTGCCTTTTGCAACTTTCCTCCCCAGACCAAAAACCTTTAATTCAGTCTCTCTGCAACCATAGAGCACAAACTTTGTGCAGTCGTTGAATTATTTGTGGAGGTCTGCACCGATTCAGAACATTTAATATTACTTTATAGGTAGGCACAGATTTTGTGAGTCTCCTCTTGTGAACCTGGTATTTTTTAAGAAGAAAAATATTTTGAAATTAAATTAAGGACAGATAATAATCAGGTGAAAACACTGATGTTGAGTGAGGGCTAACAAAAATTATCAACCTTTTGGCTAGAATTAACCACTGCACATGGCAGTCCTCCACAGACAAGGTATTTTGTTAATCAAACCCAGAACTTAATACAGAGTTGTAATAATTAGGAAAGGTGAAGAACCTTCATTACAGAAGTTTGGAAGGTACCTGTGAATACCACATAATACTGCTTGATTTGCTTGATCTATTGTGACACAAAGGTTCTTGCCAGAGCCCTTGGCTTGTAAGCTGAAAACCCCCCAAACCTCTTATTACCCTAATCAGACACATAAATCAGGTCAGATTTATTCAATCTTGGCAAGAGGCAGAAAATTCTTAAATATAACTGTAATTGTACTCGAAGGAATGCTTGGTAACATTGCTACTGGACACTGAAAAAAAGATAGGATTGCTTGGGATTTTTTTTCCTAAACCTTGAAGGAAAGGATTCAATGTATGCTTTAAGAATAAGATTAAATTGTTATATACTAACCCCTCATTAAGGCAAATAATAGATAATTAGAATTCAGAATCTTTCTCAGTAAAGGGGGGATAATCCCTGCTGCTCTTCCAGATCCTCCTGGCAGTGCTAGTAAGGACAACCCAGGGCAATACAGCTGTTCTATAAGTTATACCATGCATGCAACGAATGAACAAGAAGTTTTTATCAGAAGATGCACTGGTTCTAAAACCTGTGAAGACTTGTTTCCAAATTATGAGAATGCATTGAGAACCATGTACATAATATTTGCTTAAATGCTGCAGAAAATTATTTTTTATGGGATAGATTAAATATATATTCAAGGTTTAGCAAATGAAATTGAAGTATCTAGGATATTAATACTAAGAGATGTAGATAGTTAAATCAATGCCATTATTACACCAAGCACTAATTGATTAAATGCAAGCCTTTACTCTCAAGATCTCTGAGAAAAGAAAGATGTAAATTATTACTGAGATGAAGTAAGGGCTTGGGGAGATTCCTACTTCAATGCTAATTTCAGAAAATCAGGGATACCTTAAAAATGGGAACTGTCTTCTTACCCGTCTGCTCACCTGACAATATTTGGCTTCTAAAGCTGCAGTAATATTATAATATTATAGGCCATGCAATGTCTATTTAATATTACAAATGCAATGCCTATACACTTCAGTCCCATTATTTATACTGTGGTTCTGGACTTTGAATGTTAGTTATTCATTGGACCTGTCAATTAACAGCCAGATTAGTGTGTCAACATCAGTTTAGGCTTCATCCCATGTAGAGAAACTTTCAAGTTAAAAATTGAAGGGAAAGGTAGAGAAAAGACTAGCTGCCACACATGTTTATATAAACCTCCAGAAATATCTCTGTTAGTAACTGAGGCCTGGATTCCACCTCTCTTGAGCTGCCAAGAAGTCTAGCATGTACTGAAATAATGCAATATATTTAGATACATCACTTACATGAGAATAAAGCCCCAAAATATGTATGCCATTGAAATACCCAAATCCTCTCCTTGTTGAAAGTGATAGTATATATGCAGACTGCCAACTCCAAAGTGTTAGTTTCTACTGAAACACCAAAGTTCCCACAGACGAGTATT
>JANHFX010012129.1:0-52889 GCA_027560015.1 Chloroceryle amazona | reverse complement strand
TGATAGTATATATGCAGACTGCCAACTCCAAAGTGTTAGTTTCTACTGAAACACCAAAGTTCCCACAGACGAGTATTGTAAAATTATAGAAATATATGTATATCTAAATAATGTAATGTATTATAAAATGATATCTATACATTATATATCTACATGGATTATTTAAACACACACATACACATGCACGTGTATACAGAGACACACATAAAGTTAAAAAATGTAATGAGAACTGGGAAGAAACATCTTGCTCACTTGGAATAAAAAAGAGTAACATGAGATTAAAGGAGCACTCTGACCATCATATATATCTAATGCAGTTTTAATAGAAATAATCTTATAATGCCTTGGACACTTCAGGGGTCTTTTGAAATAAAAGCTGAACCATCTGGCTGATGTTGAAGGTATAGGGAAAGAAATATGTGTAGGTTTTTTGTTCATGTCTTCCAAAGTTCTGGTGTGATACTGGTGTAATTATAATACAACTTGTTGACCTTAATGAATGGTGTCTCTATATGGTGTAGAGCAGGAAGTTAGTAAGCTTTTGGTGGTCGTGGGATGTGACAATGAAGAATATTGAAAGAACAGCAATTGCTTAGGAATATTAGTTCCTTTGAATCAGTTAAATGGATTTCATAGTCGGTGGCTTAGACAAACAACCAGAGTTAAATCCACATCTCTTTCTTTTATTTCCTTTCCCAATTCTTCACTCTGCATATTTTTCTGATTTTAATTGCTGTATGATTTTATTTTATTGTGTGTCATGCTAATCAGTGCAGAGGGACTACTGTTTTTAATATATGGGCATCCAATCACTGAGAGAATATTTTCACTTGTTCTCATGTTTAATGCTTTTTTCTTGCATTGACACAATTGGTTTGGCTTGATTAAAAAAACAAAGATATAAACAGAGGAAGGCTGAAGAAGTTTAATAAATAATAAATGGGTATGTTGACTGTGTCAAAACACTGAGATACAGAAAGACATAAAGAATTTTTAATGAAAATACAACCCCAGCAGGACATGAACACAGCATTTTTGAAATGTATGACAAAGACTTTATCCATTAGGTTACAAAAATTGCTTTGGGTAACACCTGGAGGATGCTAAAGGTTTCTTTTTGGCCAGCAGGTCCACTAAGTGCTCTGTAAATGAAATAGAAATTGAATAATAATCCCATAAAGTTTGCAAGCAATTTTCCTGGCACAGCACAGTAGTATCTTTTAGGTGGAAATACTAAGAAAACAGAGGACTTGCTGGTGAGTTCTAACTGGGTCTAAAAATTAAAGGAGCCTGAAGTGTCAGAATTTTTGAAACATAAATTTATTGAAACCACATGTGTAAGTCTTACTGTTTCAAATACTTCCTTTGTGTATTTTAAGGGCTTAACCTGTTGTCCTTATGGAGACAAAATCTGTATTTGTGGATGTAGTGATTATGAGATAACATGGGTGCAATATGTTCCCCAAGAATTCATGAAGTAGGCAGCAGCAATCCAAAGTCATCGTATCCTTGTAGCTTTGGCCATAAATTGATTTGAAGGATGTTTTGTATTCTGAATTTAACCATTGCTCCTCTGTATGCAAGAACCTGTCCTAACTTCTTAGCTAAATGTATTTATAACCACTTTTTATCCATTAATTCCAGTGTATTTTTTTGCCTTTTATCCACATTAATTATTCTTTTCTCTGGTGTTTGTTCTTCTGATGTAGAGACAAAGCATATTCACTCTTCAGTTTCATTTTGCTAAGCTAAATAGGTCAAATCCTCACAGTGTTATCTAGTAGTACTGGTTTCTCTAACCCCCTGATCATCTCGGCATCATTCTAGTTTGAATTCATATTGTTTTAAGAGAAAGATAACCACCTAGATAAGTTCTCAGTCACGTCTTGTAAAATAGCAGTAATTTTCCACATCTCCACAGAATTGCTGACTCTATCTCATATAACCTAGGATCGTATCTGTGCATTTGGTGGAGTCATTTCTTCAGGAGGCAAATTCTCAGTCTAAAACTGACTAAAAGTTTAAGATACTTTCATTCATTTCTTTCCATGTTAGTATTTGCCTACCAATGAGCTCCCAGGTTATAGCAGAAATGCTTGTTATGTCCTGACTGTGGGTTCTTGAACCTTGTTCTGTATAAATTCTATTTGTATCCTGGTACATAACTTCTTCCTGTGTAAGTTTTCAGTCATCCAACAATACCATGTTTTCAATTATTGTACCATCAGAAAATGTCACCATGTTGTGGTCATTAATGGTGACTATTTATTGAAGAACTCAACTACATTGAGAACTGTTCTTGTCAAAACAACTCATTATTTTGTTTTCAGTTTCTTACCTACCTTAAATTCTTGTAGTTAATTCCCTGCCTTCATTTTAACTGATGAATGAACATAGAATGAACACACAAAAATTTGTTGGAGTCAACCTTTGTCATATGTTTTTAATCTTAAAAATCAGTTATCTTATTGCAGAGGGGATCCTGCATGATTTATCTTTACTAAATCCTTGCAGGATTTTTTATATCACTTTTCATTTAGCTCCAAGTCTTAATTTTTTAATTTTACCAGGACATTAGTATTATTGAGTGATCACACAATACTTTTTCTTGTCTGTAGGTAAAATTTTTATAGTTGCAATTGTGCAGCTGTATGGAACAGGCCCATTTCTATTTATGAAGCAACCACTTTGATGTTCGCCTTAGATTTCACAATATCTTTTAAAATACATGCATTGTGCAATTGTCATTTTCCTGTCCTGCTGGGAATCCAGGAATGCCTTTATTTTCTGTAGTTGTCAAAAAGAATATTAGTTTCCTCCTTTCAGATCTTATCTTTTGGCTGCAGATTCTTTTGTCTGCTACATTCCTATATTCCCATTCTTTTTCCTTTTTGAATCCATCCATTAGTTATCTCCACCATAGCTTCACCATTTCAAATGGAGAGGTTTTTGTGGGTTCTTCCTATTCCATTTTTTATTTTGGAGAAGGGACACAGTAAATTTGGAAAGACATCTCTCTCATTTGGACCCATAAAAGACCTTAACTTCTTAATGGTTGTCATTACTGCTTATCCAGAGAATTATCTTGTGTTTCTTCCAGTGTGGTCCACGGAGGTCATACAGCTTGGATTCTGTGATGGTGCAATTTGCATTCAGGATTGCATGCAAAATCAAGGTCACAGTAGCCTGCCTGAGGCTTCACTACAAAACTGATTTTTTTTTTTCACATTAAATTTATGACTGTTATTTTACTGCCGTGGGTGTTAGATTTCTTTTCTCCCAAGAAGCTAAATGGGACTAGATAAGAAAGGATTCCGAGGCTCTCCTTGCTAATTAGCTACTAGTGTTTTTGAGTTCTATTATCCAAACATTTAAGTGTTCAGATTTATTTAATGGATGTAGAAATACTAGAGAAACTATGATTCTGAAATATTTCTGCATTCTGCCTGAACAGACTATCAATTAAATGTTGTTAGGAAAACATTTCCTCCTCATTTGTCAGTTAGTAACTTCCAGTCTCTCATGCCATCTGCTGTCTTCTGAGATCTTTAGTTCCCAGGCCATTTTAGATCACTCTTCTCAATATATGGTCTTTTTCAGCTTCCTTCCCCACTTCAAGACCAAGCACTGCTCCAGCAGCCAAAACTCACTGTTTTATAGTAACTGCTACATGCTCTTTCACATGCTTTCAAGATTCTATGCATACCATTGCTCTCTGGTTTTTGCCTCATTGGATGGCTAGACAAACAGAAATTCATCCGCTCTAGAAACATGTGGAGTTTGTACTGTTATGTATATAATCTGTTCTTGTAGATGGGTGGTACAACAGACACTGCATTTATTTAAAGCCTGAAAAGCAGGTAACATGACTCTTGTGGATATACTTCAGCTATGCATATCCACAACCATCTACTGCATATCTTTTGACTACCTTTGTACAGTGTTGGGAACAGAACTGGAATAAAACCTTTCCTCTATGAAAATGTCAAAGGCAGGCTGTCAGGTGGAGCTGTATTGCAGAAGGGTACAAGGAACTGGATAAACAGACGCTGGATGTGCTTCCACACTGACCTGTTCCATAAAATGTTCTGTATTTGTTCATAACAAAGTATGTCTATAAGACAGGCATATTCATATCGTATGCCAGTTTTCTACTATTGGGATAACTTTGTTTCAGATGAGAAGGACAAGCAAACAAATCTTAGAGATATGCCATATACAAGTATTTCCAACTGTCCACAGTGTAACTGAACAAAGTATAATAATAACCACCAAAGGATCTAGAGTATAGTCATTATTGCATATACAACAGGTGTAAATTAAGTAAGCAGATAAATTAAGCCTCAAATAAACAACACTTCGGACAAAGATAGGGAGCACAATTAATATGACAGATGATAGACACAGAGAAAACTTGTTCACAGCACCAGCAAAGAAGAAAGCCTTCTACAGTGGAAATGTTTTATAGCTTTCTCCTAAGGTATGCAAAAAGATTTGGGTGTAGCCACCTTTCCAGGTTCAAAGGAAGGCTTTGAAGTGCAGCTTGTTAAGTTGAAAGGAAATTGAAAAGCGATCTATCAAGGAATGCTGAGCTTCGTTAGATATTGTATATGGCAGTAAAATGGGTAGAAAATGAAAGGAGGAATAAGGATGTTAACAGCTGGTTAAATTAATGGGTTGTCTGCACTAGCAAATGGTGAGTGACCATTAAAAATGATTAATCAAAGCAATAACAGGAAAGCAATCAGAAATCAAAGATTATGAGAAGGCAAGTTTTTCAGTCACAGTGTTATAAAGGACATTGGAGTAAAGGACCCTATAGGATCTAGGACTCAGTGGCAAAAAAAGGCAGAAGTGAGTGCACACTGAACTCCAAAGACTGTATTCAGTAGCAACTTGTTTTTCATGGAGGCATAGCTCAGAAGAATGATTGGGAGGTTAAATGCCTTTCATTGTGAAGATTATTTTCATAACTGTACTCACAGAGAGCAATAACCGGCACTTTTGTGACCTCCTTCAATTTGTTTCCATACTTCCTTCACAATTTCCATTTCTTTGGTGGCTCCATTTCTTCTTGTTCGGGTATTAACAGTTGTTGTTTCCTTTCATTTTCCTTCTGTTACAGTGCAAATATTTGTAATGAAACAGAGGTGTTGAAGTGTATAAGCTGTATGTCATACCTTTCTCAAGGAACTCTCTACATCTTTGCTGGATTTAACACAACCAGTGGATATTTTTTTGCAACTTTTATTATCATCCCATCTTCTCTTTTATCCAATTTATAGCCATTTTTCCTCCAGTAAAAGGGGCCAAATTTTGAGAAGCTGTACACTGTAAAATTTCTGTCACTGAGTAGTGCTGTTCTAGCACTTGTTTCTGCACAGCTAAATTGTATTAAAGATTGAAACTGCAGCTTCACTGCACTTAGCATATTTAGAAGTAAGCTAATACCTTCTGAATTCAGACTTCCTTCTTGTCTGTTGAAAACAGAAACCGATTTAGAGACACACACTCAGAATCTTGAGAAATCCTGTATAGCATTTGTGAATCCTCCTAGCAGTATTGGTAGGTAATTGTGGGGAGGTCCCCATTTTACAGACACGGAGCAGGTTCCCAGTCAATGTTTCATTCAAAGTGGTAAAATAAGCAGGATCAAGAAGGGTGTTTCCCAGCTTGAAAACAATTTTGCCCAGTTTCTGAAGCAAACTTGTATTTTGCTTGAACTTTTATTTCCCTTTACAATGGAAAGGGGGACACAATCCATATGGTTAGTAAAGCCTTTAGATGATATTATTAGAATAGCAGTTCATTTTACCTGGCTGCTTCAAATAAATTGTTACATCTTTAAATACATTTCTTCTAAATACTGTTATTAACAATGTACATTAATTCAGGGGAGTGTTCATTCTACCATAAAAGGCTAAGAAATAGTATTAGAAATATCTGTGTTAATATATTACTTAACTAATTCATGCTTTTGATGTTTGGGATTAAATTGGATTCAATGTTCTGTGGGACAATTAAGGATATATGCAAAAATCAAAACAGTGTATTAATGGGGCTTCCACACAGAGCACTTACCTCTACTTTAGCATTATATTTTGTGAGAAGATAAAATCTTTTTAAAAGCCTTTTAAAGTTGCATTTTTATTTACATGATTAAACCTATAAAATAAATTATAAAGCAAACAAGCTACTATGTATGGTCAACTGATCTCAGAACTTTGTAGTTTCCTTTAGACAGAAACAGAGAAAAGCTACAAATTTATCTGTCACTAGGGACCTCTGTGAGATCAGGTCAGGTAGACATTACTTTAACTCAGTAGTTCATGTATGACATGTAGGCTGTGTTATCTTACCTTGCAAGGAAGATTGTCTCTAAACCTTTGGAAGCAACTAAATAGTGGGAGGTGGTACCACTCGTTATAACAACTTGAAAAATGTACCTTGCAAATGTTCAGCTGTTTCAGTAGGTTTAGTCGTATAACCAGAGATTAAGAAGACATTTGTTGTGCTCTGTTCACTCAAGTGTATTTCAAGCAGAGTTCTTGTCATTAATTTTCACATGTAAGCCTAACTCTGCTTTTTCAAAGTTCTTGCTTTCTTTTTATTAGTAAATTTTGTTACACAGTATTCAAGAAGGTAAAACTGAAGGACCTTGAAGAGAGCAAAGGGGCACACAGCACCATTCCAAAGACACAAGCTACTGGCCACATGGAAAACTTCTTTAAGTTCTTACCTTTGGCTGCATGTATCACCTTTAGCTGCTTTTTTTACATAGACCCCTAGGAAAAGGGCACCTCTATGAACAGAGTTAAAAGTATGGGAGAAAAGTTAAAGAAAGTCTATAGAAAACATGTTCCTTGACTCGTCCCCTGTTTATGCTGAGATGATTTAAACTGGCAGGAGGATCCATTCCCCAGGATTCTCTCCTAGGTCTAACCTTTTTTCAAAATCTGTATCTACCCTGTCACCTATATAAAATAATTCTTTTAATGTATTTAAACAGGTTCTTCCACAGAATATGCCCAATCTTCAAAAAGATAGCTGAAATTTCAGCTTGCCATTCTTCTTCCCCTTTGTCTGAAATCTGGGGCATCATCTCTGCATTTCTCTGCACTGTATGATATCCTAGCAAACTTTTCAGTGCTCTAAAATAATAAAGATAATCTGTCTGGATTTTTCCCTAAGATCCCAGTTCTGAGATTGCTCTTGTCCTATTTTTGGAAGCTGAAGCAGGATAGCAGCCTCTTAACATTTATTCAAAGAAGGCGAAGTGACAGTCAAATAATTTTTACATTGTAGTTTTCTGGGTTTTGCAGAACAGAAATATAATGAATTCCATGGATTTTTTCCTCTCACTCAGCAGTAAGTAGTATGGAACAATATCAGTAAATCATTATCTCTGCAGAAAACAAATAGAAAAGGCTCAGAGCTGATGGATTCAGAGTACCTCTGAAGCTATTCTTTCCAAGAGTGGAAGCAAGTAGGAGTTTGCACAGCCATTGTTTATATTTTACTTGTTTTCTAAGGGTTATGATTTAAAAACTCACTAAGGTGATCTTTTTCCTTTGAACTTTTAATCCTCATGGACTGTGTTAGCCTTTTGCTATGCTGTGTGCTGATAGATGCAGAGGTGACCCAGTACTCAAATTAATTTCCATGAACAAAACCTTAGAACTCTTCAGCAGAACATACTAGGAGAAAATACATAAAGATTCAGAATGCCGTAGAAGAACTATAACCCACAAAATAGAATTAAGAGATCACTTTATTGTCTGTGAGCCACAACTCAGAAATGATTGTGTGATTATAAGATTTTTTTAAAAATCTATTATTTATTAATATTCAGGTGATTTTGTTGAAAAAATCTATTGACGGATGAAAGCTGTTCTTTTAAAAGCAAAATAATTAGTAGCTTTTTATTTCTCAGACAACATCTGGAACCGTGCAAAAACTTGTTCTAGGATTAAAATATCAGCATCCTTAAAAAAGAACCATATAGCATTTCTGTTAAATTCATTATATCCCCCTTTTTTTTTTTCCCTTTGTAACGTGCCAGTTTTTCACAATTATCTTCAAAATAGTTTTAAGTTAGTTTTACTTTAGCAGTATTTTCTTCAGGAACAAAATATACCTTTGGAATTTTGTGAAGCTGAGGTAATGAACTGGGCTTTCTAAAACAGTTTCTTATAACAGAGTTAAGAGAGCACCATCAGATGTAAAAAAAAAAAACAAACAACAACAAAACAATTAATTGAAGGACCAAACATTTATAAATTATGCAGAATTTGAGTCTTGCTGTTCTATTTTACTTCTGACTGATTAGGTAATAAATTTACACCTTTTTTAAAACCTTTTTAGTCAAAACTTTATTGAAAACTTGAATTATCCATTTTTACCTCTAAGGTTCTGTCCTGGGTTCAGTTGAAGCTAATTATCAGAAACAGGTGCTGGCCCAAGCAGCTGGGAAGAGCTGCAGTTGGGAAGGGCCACAGTCAGATAAACAACCAAAGCAGCCAATGGGATAGTTGGTACCCTACTGAGTCATGCCCCTATATAAGGGGAAGGCTGGGAGTGAGTGGCTTTACCTGTTTGCAGACTGTGTTTGTGTGTAACTTCAGTGTGGTTGGAATAGGGAAAGTAGATATCTCTGGCAACAGGTAGAGCTTCATCCCCCCCTTTTTTTTTTTAATATTACTTTGTGTGATATTGTATTAGAGCTCTCATTAATACTCTTTCAATTCTATTTTTTGTGTTGTTTTGTTATACTGTCCTTATCTTAACCCCCAAAGTCTCATCTTTTTTTCTTTCTCCTGATTGTTCTTTCCATCCCAGAGGAGGGGATATGGAAAGGCAGGGGCAAGCAGTGGGTGAGAGGCTGTGTGGTGTTTAGCTGCTGGAAGAGATTAAACCATGACAGGTTCTCTCAGCAAATACGGAAGTACAGCCCTGAATTGACAGATGTTTAAGTAGAAATAGAACTGCAAATGCCTAGTGGGGTGCTGTCTACCCTGACAGATACTGGTTTTGCAGTATTGTACATGTTAAACTGTTCATACTAATAGGAGGCACTTTTGAAGCCACGTCTGCAGTTGCCATTGCATTTTGTAATGGAAAAGCGTAAATTGCCACTGTTAAGGGGAAGCTGTGACTAGCATGGTGTATTAAGTCATGAGGAATTTCTAGCTAATATAGATATTTTTTGTCTGCATACATTTTTATTTTACAGCAAAAAAGGTAATAAAATGCATTTTAGTGAGCTTCCTATATGACAAACTTAAGATTCTTCTCCCAGGGACGTAGGTGACCAGTTTTCAATGGAATTTAATAGGTTTTTTATGTCTCATTTCTTTAGCAAATTAGTTTTCTAGCACCATGTTTACACTGGAGAAATTACTATGGCAAAAAAATTACATCCATTCAGCTGAACAAAATGCCCTTTGCCCAAGATAACCATTGCAGGCTAGTTTCATAATTTGTGAAGGAAATCACTGATTATTTCTCCAGTCCATCCCAGACAGATGAAAGCAGTCTGGCTGTGTCCCTGTGTGCAAGTGTTGTGGCATAGTGGGAGTGGATCTGCAAGGTAAAACTGTTGGTGCAGAGAACCTGAAATCTGGACCATACAGAGCTTCAGGTTTTTGCTACCACACTGCTCAGTCCTATGCCCTGAACTTCATTAACAGCCCAAGTGCCCTGGCTGATGTGGTCCAAAACCACTATCAACATGTGAGAGTGAGCAATATGTGGGGATGATCAGGAGAATCAGTTCAAAAGTACTTTGCTGATCCGAGCAATAATACTGATGTATGCCACAAATCATTTGTGGGATATCCACTCTGACAGATGGCATCTCTGAAGTGCTTTCTGCCTCCCATATGGCCCCCTCCATGCATCACCAGCAGTGGATCTGCTTCAGGCTCTTTCTGGAATACAGCATGAAAAAATGGAAGGAAACCATGCATTATCAGTGCAATACCTCAGAGATATTCCTGATCTCTGTGAAATGCTGCAATTCCCCCAGTTTGTCTCATCCCCCATAGGTGAAGTTACCTTGCATGACAGCACTGTGAGTGTGGTTGTATAGTTCTAATGGGTCAGGCAGCAATCTTATTTCTGTGGAGAAGTAACATGATGCTTGCAGTACTTTAAATTGTTTCAGTTGATAGAGGCAATTTTACCCTGAACATATCAAAGATGATTTCTGCACACTTTATTTTACCTCATTTTAAATGAGGTAAAAAACCTGCATATTTTAGACTGTGATGGGCAAGTTGTTGTTTGTTTAAAATAAGTAGCAAGGTCCTAAATATCTGCTGATCACACATTAGAATAGAAAGCAGTCTTTCTGCTTTTAAGAACTGAAAAATGTTCTCTTTCCTAAAAATGGAAGATTAAGATTTTGCGCAAAGTTTCCTGGGAATGTGGATATCATGAATATTATGCAAATTCTGAAATGTCATTTCATGGAAAAATTATTTCTCCATTTATACTCTTCCATACACATAAATGTAGTAATATATAAGCTTGGAATTCTGAACTACTGAGTTTTTCCATTATAAACAGAAGATTGTCTCAAAACTTTAAAATACACAGATTTTTTTTCTATTTTTTCCTCTTTATTCTTTGCAGAAGTCTAAAATTTGAATACTGTGCATATGAGTTTTCTACAGATTAACGTAATTTTACCAGGTATGGGATCACCTGAGTGACTTCAATAAAGGATTTTTCATTTAGAATATAAATTTCCTTTTTATGAATTTCCCTTGTAAACTATAACAATTAAGTCTTATGTCTATGGAAGACATGAACTATTTTACCACATCAGCTTACCTGAATTTCTGCTGATTAAGGGCAGAATTTATCCTCTTATATATATGCATATATAAGAAATATAGGGAAGAAAAACATTTAATTAGATGTATATAGGAACAGAAAAAATGATTTACAGAAGTGTTTTGTGGTAGAAATAACTTCATCTGTGAAGCAAAATGCTGCTAGTATCTTTGCAAATACAGTATTGTGAAAATGAAAAAATACTCCAACTCACAAAAAAATTCTAGCATATAATGTGCTGAAGAGCTTCAGATGTCAGTATCCAATCTTGAGAATTCTTGCAAAATACAGGAAAGGTATTTGAAAGTGGTTCTTTTTTTGTCTTTTTGTGAACTGGAAAAAAGCTGAAAGAGTAAATGAATCTTTTTATTTTATGTTTTTATTACAGCAATAGCAATATTACTTCATAAGAGAGCTTTTAAAGAAAGAAATACAAGGCAGGAGAAGGAGGAGCTATAGTTATGAGAAGTTTAATGTCATCATAAATGTGCTAAACTATTGACCGTCTGCGCTTATATGCGGTCTTTTTGTTTTCGAGAGAGTTGTTTTAAATCATTTATTACTTGTTTGAAGAAGTTAATGAACAGCGTGAAAAGGGGACACTTTTGTTCTTTTCTTTTTTACCTTCCATAATGATGTTTACTGTCTGGCACAATGATTATTCAATTTTCTGTGAAGTTCACCACCTTCTGTGGCTGATTAAATTCCTGTTTGGTTTCCCTGCCAAATCTGCTGGATTAAATTAACAAACTCTGTCTGCTTTAGTGGGAATGACCTGCACTGACCTTCATCTTGTACAAAATAATAATCTTTTCAGTGATTTATTGATTCAGTGCTCCTTATCTTCTTTTAAAGAAATGTGCAATAGAAATGTTTGCAATACCTTTCCTGAATTTGCAGACATGCTCTGCTTATTTTATTATGCTAGAGACTTGACTTTGGTCCTTGATATATAATAGTTTTGTACACTCTGCTTTTATTAACACTTATTTTTCTTCAGAAGATTCACTGGACTGGACCTTGATTACATTAAGGACAAAATTTCACATGATCCTTCAATCTATAATAGGTCCCAGTCTTGAAAATTATCCACATCCTAGGAACAATTTAGGAAGATTAAAACCATTCTCTTTTTTTCTAAAGTAAATTTAGTGTTTACAAATTACTTCCTTAATTTGTTTTGTTGTTGCCATTCAGGTAGTGAGGAAACTGTAGAGAAATTATATTAGAAGCAAATATGAAAATTATATAAACTATACTGAGTGTAAGAATCTTGAGTATTTAATTCTAGTTCCACTGTTACTCAACTTGACTTAATAACCACTAAGTGCAGAAACTACTTCTGAAGACCAGAAAGATAAGTACAAACTCTCTTATTTGCAGGATAGATATAGACTGAGTTGTTTTACAGTCCTTTCACTGTATGTGTGTATTCTGAATGGTACCTCAAACAATGAAATCTCATGGCCACCACTAAGGCATAGTACTTGTGATTTGCTGTGGAAAACAGTGCTCTAATAGCACAGATAGTTTCAGCTAACATTTGTGGAATAAAGAAAAAGAAAAGCTGTTGAAAACAAAGAACATGTCCAAGTTGAAATTGAATGAGTGCTAGATCTTTAGCTACAGTTTGGATAGCTTCCTCCTTAGAGATTATTGCTAAATACTCACTGCCTATTGTATTGTCTTAAATGGCACCATATTTCTAGAAAGGAGTGGTCAGTATGGGCAGGTGTGAAAGATTGCCCATCAGGAAAGAAACTACATTTCTCTCCTGAGATGTTAAAGATATTTTTCCAGCTGCAACCATACCAGTTTTGTAGTTTATATTGAACCCAATGGAGCTCATGTAGTATAACCCACAGCTTTTCAGCTGCTCCAACACAGATCGTTTTGTCATTCATGAAAAAAGAATCCATGTCCATATTTTACAGCCTTTACAGACAGTATGGTTATAGACAGCTTGACAGTCAAAGATATGGAATTGCAGTAAAGGTTTTGTGTCTGTCTGGGTAACTGGTGAGTTCTTGAGGTCTGGACTGATGAACTAGGTATAGACATGCTTATGGTACAGACAGATGCCTGGATTCGGGTTTGCACTTTCTATGATGCAGAAGACATCTGTGAAAATGATCAAGACAAATGGATTGTCATTACTGTGATCATTTTACATTAGAGCTAAGTGTTGTCGGGTCTCTCTTGCATTATTTATGCGTTGAAACTCTTGTGTAATGACAGTACCATTAAAAGAGCACCTTCCCCTTATATAAAGGGCTGAATACCTAGTGCCCTGAAAGGGGCATTTGTCAAGCAATGTGTGAAAAGACATAGCTTCAAAGACATCCTGCTATGAAATTATCTAGTTATTAAATGTAGACTGGGAACTGGGCATCTGCAATAATGGTGCAGCCTTGTGCATGTGGATAACAGAGGATTTTAGCTTACTTGTTCAAGCCTGTAAGCAAGTGCTGGAAGTGTGAGAAAGATGACAGCATGGTAGAGTCTTGCTGTCCATGTGAGTTGGGAGCTATCATTTGAGTAGCAGTATGGTAGCCTGACACTTTAGCTGGACATTTCAGTGGTCCCTGATGAGGACTTTCAGATTTCATGATCCATTGCTCTAGTCTTTTGAAGAATAGCTGGCAGATATTCAGAAAGTCAGTCTCATGAATATGGGTCCTCTCATGTATGCAGTAACTCTTACCTATGGCACTCTGGAATTTCAGCTCTGAAGCCAATAATTCAGGTCTTTCAGACACCTTTGGTGGATCATGAATGCACAATGGTGGTAGTGGAAATTTTGCTTAAGGAGTCAAAAGGACTATGGATCCAGAAAAACTGAGACACTGTGGAAGCATTAAGCATTGCTTCATTATTTTCTATTTCTTTTCAACTTTCTCTACTGTCAAGTTTGCTGTGGGGAAGATATTTTTATTTTATTGCACTGGCTATCACTTCACTTTTAAAAATATTTACTACTTCTGTCTTCATTTGTAGATCTCAAAGCCCTTCAGTTGAATGTTGTTTTTGCCTTTAGACAGATGGGAAAACTTTAAAAAAAAGCTTCCTGTTATGCATGGCTTTGGAGTGGATATTTTTCCTTTGTTGTAGGAGGAAATTTTAAAAAATTTGCTTTGTTGACACCACTGCAATATTAAACGATCTAAGCTATTTCAGTAAATCGGTTCTTTGGTTTATCCCAGTTGCACAGCTTCAGCAAATCCTTTTTATGTGGAACTTAACAGAAAAATGGTTGCAATACATTTCAAGCAAGAGACAAGATGAGCACTTACAGACATCTTCTTAAATGACCAATTGATTTGTTGGTTACACTGATGAAGGACAGTGTACTCTAGTAGAGAGAGATGAGGTAACCACATAATACTCTGATATCAGTGGTTTTGTGTTATCATTGTCTGTGCACACTGATAAGAACCAGTATGGACATCTAAACCATACTTTAGTGCCTGTATTGATTGCTGGTTCTCAAACCAGCCCTGTTATGAATTGGTCATTGATCACTTCACAGTGAATGAACATTCCCAGATTTGGTGCTATGACTAGTCTGTAATGAGGGTTTTTTCAGATTAAAAAAAAACACATGTAAGATGAAAACAAAAATAAGGCTACATTTTTCTAGCTGTATATATGTGAGAAGCAGGATATTACATAGAGTTCATGGTGTTTACTGCATACACGCAGTCTGTGACACACTGGCTGCACCTGAACAAGTGCCTCTGCAAAACCATTTGGTTTTATTAAGCTAGTACACCTAGGAGAATAATAGCTGTCAGTGAACTCTCTAGGACACATTCCTGTGTGTCAGAGCAGTAATAGAAGTCACTATTGTGCTCAAATTAAAATTTGGTGAGGCCCAAAGGCTGCAGCTCTGGGTCTGAGCATCAGGTCTCATTTTAAAATTATAATTGCCTGTCTTCTGTAGCATTCCACACTGCTTTGCTTGTTTTAAGTTTTTTATATAAAATGCTTAAGTTTATTTTGAAAGCATATAAAGTATACAACCATATTTTACTGATGATAACTTTTGAGAGGGTCTCACTTTCCCTCAGTACATTTGGCAGCTGAAACAGAATAGTTTTACTTGCTTTATATAAGAAAATAAATGGACAAAGATTTTTCTGAATTGACTGTCTGAGACTTGGTATGTATTGAGTTTTCTAGTTATATGCCCTGTTTTTATCAGCTACACTCTGGTGGTTGCTTTGGGGTTTGAAGGGAAAGTCTGAGTAAGTGGTGTTTTTGAAAACCATTAATTCTTGACATGTTATTAAATGGTCTGATTTTCGAGTGCCTTACCATTGTAAATATTTCTGCTAATTTTGGTGGGAACAGGTAGCTGTTTGGAGCTATCACTTTAAACTTCATTCTTAATGTGGCATTTCTTTATATGTCTTCTCCCTAAGTGTTTTGATAGTTTGATCTCAATTATCCAGGTGCTGGTTTACTATCCTTTTGCGCTCACTACAGACAAGAGAATTCATGTGATTTTTTGGCATTATATACCATGTATCATCATAGCCAACTGGACAAGCAAGGATGTTATCCCATATGAAAGCTGTTGAAATCACTGTGGAACTTCTTTAAAATGTAAAAATTTCAAATTGTAAAACAGACCTTATGTGTTAATTAGTCAAAAAACTAACCATATTTTCATATCTGATTGTCCTCTGGTAGCCTTTGGGGAAAACCACGTTTCTCCACAGAGAGTATCAGATCTTTAAGTGTTTTGAGGTGTCTTGGTGAGATGGGATGGATTGGGGCAATGCATCTGTATGCAGACTGCGCGACTCTTGTGACCTTAGTCTGGAAGGAATCCTGCAATAAGCAACAGAAAAAGGTTAATAACAATGGTTATTATCTTGAGTGTGTTCTTCCTTATTAATTTTTTATAGGGGCAGAAATCAATTCTTTCCTTATTTTAAAATATCATCACTGTCTCTAAAAAATAAATATCATGACACAATGATGAAACAGGCATCCTTTCACCTGAGATACTTGCACTTTCAGTGGGTAGGGGCTGTTCTACATTACATTAGTGAATGATGAATTGCAGTTTCCTGTATGAAAGATTCATTGACTTCAACTTTGTCTCCCTATCAGCAGGCAGAAGATAGGCTATCTCTGTCAGTAGTGTGTGATATAAGTGACAGGATGCCAGATACATGGTCTTGGGAAGAATTTTCCTTCTCCTGCTGTGAATCATGGAGGCCTGAACAGCATTTTTTTCTATAAACTGTGACTAAGGGCATTCACATTGCTTAGAGGTAGGAATATAAAACAGGTAGATAAGCAAAGAACCAGAACTTCTCAGTCTTCCTGTGTAGTCAGAGGAAAGAATTGCAGCCAAGGAGGAATTAGGTGGTTTGAGGAATACTTGGCAAGAATCTGCCCCTCTCTATTGACTGCCAAGGGGAACCAGCTTCCAAAATATACTTTAGCACTAAGAGCTTTCGCTTAGGTAAGGCGCATAATGCACCTTATTGCTATGTAACACAAAATCCGATCACGAGTGACTATGTCATAAATGGTTATGACATTTCTCACTAAGAGGAATTTAATAAGCTTCTTCAGACTTATGGTACAGAACCTTGCCCTCTCTGCATTGACTCATTTGACTTTGAGAACCTGCCCTGCTTGCTTCTGGCTCTGGCTGGTATGCTCGATGCCATCATGTGAAGAGGTAACTCTTAGACAAGGGGTAACTCTTGGAGAAGTCCCTCCACATGGCTGCTTTCTTGCTTCTCTGGGTACACACAGCAGGGGGTGCCATGGGGACAGTACCACTTAATACATTGAGTGAATAATAAAAAGGGTGTTAGACTTTAAAAAATAAAATTAATCATAAGGATTAAAGCTGTACTTGATTTGCCACCTCATTCAGTTGTCAGAGGTCTCAAGCTTTTCTTTGCCACTGGATGAGCTGGATAGAAGTGATATTTTTAAATAAATCCCAAGCTTCCCATATCATTGCATGACCCTTGGAGAAGCTACCTCTTGAAACTGAGTCAGGAGGACTTCAGGGTTACTCTCCCTACCAGAGAATGGCGATCAAACCAGGAATTGGTCAAAATATGCTTACCTAGGACATGGAGGAAAGCTACTAAGGATAAAATTGACTTTTGCAGGTGCAAGTAGGTGGGAAAAGGCTCTTTTCCAATGTGTATTTCATCATTAAGGTACAGAAAGGGTTGACGTGGAACTGCAGTGTCTAAAGATACAACAGCATCTTTAATGCTTCAAATTCTGTTATCTGAAGTACTTGCTGCTTTTAACATTGGTGACAAACAGTACCACTACTTCCACAAACATACTGTTTCAAATTTAGTTTTCCCTTTTCCTCTCTACAAGCTGCTCACTTGTTCATTTTATTTTTAACCAGATTATAGGCTTCGAAAGCCTGGTGAATCCTGAAATTCATCTTTGTTTGAAACTGCAAATTCTCATTGTTTTTACAACCGTATGATAAATAACAATTGGATGATAATCACATGAAATAAAATGGTCTGTATTTCATAGAAAGAAGTTGAATGCAACTGTGTATGGCTTCTTATGTGTTAAATTTGCTTTGCGCCAGCCTCAGAGCATTAAACAATAAAGCCCACATGAACAGGCTAGCTAAGGATGCCCATATGTATTTCACAATGATATGGCAATGTTAATTTCTTATATTAGATCTTTTAGGACAGTAATATGTAGTTACTGAAAAAGGTGGATGCTCTAAACATGTCAAGTATCAGTAGGTTATGAATATTGTTTAAAATACCCTGAAACTGCTGTAAATAATTCCAAGGAGCTGACTGATGAGATGTGGGGCAGAGCACGTGATTATAGAACTGCAAATGGGTCTAAAAGCTGTATGTATCTTTTCCTAACCTACATCCTGATCTGAAAGCATCTTGACTATTGAGTTACTAATTGTTTATAATTTTTTCTGATTCCTTGAAGCAAAGACACATTTAAATGGTGCAGTAACTAGTGCAGATGGCAAGCTAACTGGCACCTTGGATGAACATGGTGAATGCCAGGCAGCTAAGAGAATGTTAAAAAAAAAAAGCATATAAAGCTAGCATGAAACAAGACAGAAATGCTCTAATTAAAAAAACTTCTGATTATGACCAGCAGCTGCCCAGTCAAATGCTTCCCTTAAATCAGACAGAAATAATGCTGACCTGTGTCTCTGCGGATCTTGCTACTTGTTAGCAAAATTCTCTCTTTGCTGAAAATTGGCATACCTATTTCATACCGTTAATATATTTTTTCTTCTAACCACTTGAACTCAATTTAATCTGCTATGTGGTATAATTAATGGTTTATCTGGAATTTGGAGGAAAAATAATCTTTTTATATTTATATCTTGACTGATATAAGACCTCATTTTGATAATGCAAGATCACTAACATATGCTTTAAAAGCCAAGGAAGAAACATATTCCTGAGTTCACACGGTAGTGATCAGAAATAACTGCATTTTTATAGTTCATCTTACATGGAGGATGCTCTTGTGAGAAAATTGAAGATCAAATTTATCTTTGGAGGTGAAATAAAGGGGGGGAAGAGAATATAAGTTTTTTTTATACTTTATTCTTAGTCAAGAATAAAGTCATCATTAACTGTTGCCTGTTTATCACTAGAGTTCCTATTCTACCTCTGGCACTGTCATGGAGAAGACAATGTGACCTATACATGAGGCATGTTGTATGGTCCATAGTTGTTCATTGATCCCTGAGGTGATGGGTAAATATGCAAACCAGAACCTGACAAGGTTATGTATATTAGAACATACAATTCCAGTTGTTTGCATGACAGTGATAACGTCTCAACTCGGATAGCCAAAGTAGACTTAAGAATTATTCTGGAGCCCAGCTCCAGCTGCTGTACATCTCATAATTAAACTCTCACTACCTGTTCATCTTGATTAGACTGATCTCACTGCTACTATTCTACAAGCTTGACACTTTCTTCAGTGTTTCAAATTCACTTTGTTTTGATGGTCCTAAGTGTGGCAGTTCTGTCAGCAGTGCTCTGCTTCTGCTTCACAATCCTTCTGTACCTCTCCTTCTGTCTTTGTCAGGGACTAGCCTAAAAAGTATTCCATACATTAAACTGGACAGAAGCTTTACTTTGAGTATCATCAAAGATGCCATTATTAATGGCTTTAAGTAGGCTGTGTTGTAGCAGGATAGCTTATGTGGCTCAGAACAGTTAAGAACCTCCATTAAACTTGACCCTCTCTGCATGGGCAGATCCTATGTCTCCTGCTGAGCGGCTTCTTATTGTGTCTTCCAACACAACCCAAGGCCTTGTGCTTTTTCTGTGGAAGATGTGTGCCAGAGGCATCATCTGTTTGACTTTCATAGTTAATCTTGTCTATGTGGAATGCTGTGAGAAGGAAGAAGCACTGAAATAAAAATATTTGGCCGATGGGAAAGGCAGGGGTTTCAGAATAAATGTTCAGTGGAGACGCAAATGTAAAACTACTTTTCTCCTACTGATGCCTAAACTTTCCCAGCTTCTGTTAAAGGAGGGCATAAATCACCTTGGACAAATGATACTTGGGTTTGCATCTCTGTGGTTACTGCATTAAAAGTCTTTTGTCTTATTTTGGACACATGCTTTTATGTGCTCTCCAATCAGATAATCTTAATCCTTTGTTTTTGAGCTACTTCGTCTAGAGTAAATTGCTATCATAGTGAAGAATCTTCTCATGAGTAGATAATTGCCTAGTCTCTACTTGACATCCCTAGTTTGTAGATGTGTTCTATGTTACAAGATGAACCTGTCTCTTAAATATTTTTTAACTTATAACTACTTCCTGCTTCGAGCAAAATGCTAAGGGCCAAATCCTCAGGTAGAGTAGATCAATGCCTTTCTATTATGCCAACTGAAGCTCTGTTGATTTACAGCTACTGAACATCTTACCATAGATATTGATTGAATTTCTTGTTTTCTAATGGGAACATGGTCTGAATAGCTTCTGGGTGCTCTTTGCTTTCTCCTTCTGCATATAAAATAAAAAATTGATTCTTTTAATAATAAATCCTATTGCAGGTTTTTTTTATTGTATAATAAAATCCCTTAAGAGCATTTATAAAAGTGCACTTATTTATGCAAAATTTCTGCCTTTTTCACTTTTGGATCATTTTTCATGGTGTTCAAATTAAATATTTTATTCATTGGTTGTAGTTGTGCCCACCATGCATATTACTTCATCATGATGGAATGAGATTGATGTGCTGCTTTGTAATCACCTATCTATACATGCCATCCTTGTCAATACTGGTTCATTCTTCTTTTTCTTTGCCAAGAAGCAAGTAGAGGAAATCATATAAACTTGTATAATACTGTTGCAAAATTTAGTTTGTCAAATGAAATTTTAAAAGAGCTAGCTAATAGTTGGAGGCAAGCAGATCAAGTCCAAACCATTCTTGGTAGGTTCCACACTACTACCAGTTGTCAGTGCTCCCTGTAGGATTTGATGGGTAAATATTAACAAATTTAAAAAATCTTCATCTTGAAGAGTCTGCAAATGTGTTGTACTGAGAAATGAACACTGTAAAACTGCTTCTCTATTTGTGTGGACAGCTTTGTTTTAATCTTTCTTTTTAACCTTTAAAAGACTTTCTTGATAGATCCTACCATACATATATATCTCTCCCTTTTATAATATGACTATACTGTATTGCATTTTCTTAATCTTAGAGTCTACTAAAAGTATAATTCTAGATTTTTAGTAACTTTTTGGAATAATGACCTTTTTCATTTCACAGATTGGTTAGCACAGGACCTAGTGCTGGCTCATGAGTACAGCCAGAATTAAACTTGCTGCTGTATAGTTTTGTTACAATGCAGTCATGTCACGTTACTTTTAATGTGTTCAATGCACAAAGGCCCTCTTCTCTTCTGAGAAAAAGTTAATATTAAAAGATTTCTCAATAGAGCCACAGGTCTTCTGTCCTGACTACTTAACAATATCCAAGGGATAGTGTAAAACATAGTCTTATTTCTTATTAAACTTCATAAGAAGGCTACATACGTGTATGTGTAGGCTTGAAAGAAATTCTGAAAGTCACAGACTGCTATGTAACTTCAGGACTTAAATACAGCATAGATCTATTATGGCTTTTCTTTGATGTAAAGCTGGCAAGTGAGTATCATGATTCAAAATATACTGGTGACTATTAATCTTAGTCATTTACAAAATTCTCCATTTAAAAAGTTCCAGTATGAGTCTTTGTGTCCTCAGAAGGGAGCACATGCTACAATAACCAATAACTGTCTGAATCAGGTCTAAATGTAAGCATCAATGTGCCTTGTTCCAACAGCTGCTAAGAATTTCAAACTAGAATCCTATTATTTACAAAAAGATCATAGAGTTTTGAAAGACCAGAAAATTTGAGGTTTCTTGTTTTCTTTTTTTTTTAAGATTGAAATGATTCTAGAACGTCTGCAAAAAAAAGGTAAGAAACATAGAAACAATCAATAAATAACTGAACATATACACACACTTTGTGGTTGTCACTTTGTTTCATAACATGGCTGATTGTAACCTGGTCCTATTAGCAGAACAGGGACTTTCCAATTCAAAGCATGATGAGATAATTACATATAGCTACTCAGCAAAACAAAAGAACATATGGCATGGTTTTGATATGATTGAATTCCATACAGGCAATGGTGGCCATATGTTTTGTTTGCTTGTTACATACTACCTATAAAGCACATTTGTCTCTTGCTAAACTGTGTGAGCAATCACATTTGGATTTTTAATGACATTTTCAGTTTCTTCACACATTTGCTTCAGGCAGGACAGAACCAAATTCCACTGAAATAAATGGAAATATTCCCACACACTTCTTTGACTTCAGGTTCAGAAAATCTGAATCAACTGAGTGCCAATCTTTTGTTTCAACCTTTTTTTTTCCTCAGCCTTCCATATGTTTTCTTTCAAAATGTGACCATATTCATTATAGCCTGGCTGCTCATTCTCTGACACAGTGTGGGGAACAAACTCCAAAAAAAAAAAATCAATCTAAAAGAAGCAAATGCCTCCTGTACCACTGACAGAACCATAGCTGGAGCACAATCGCGTTGAATATAATTTCACTCTTCAAAGTGACATTTTAGGTTTAATTAATTCTCAAGACTTGTGCTAATAAATAACACTTCTATAAACATATTTGTATACTATGAAAATATTTGGGACTATTAGTCTTCATATGCTCAGCAAAACAGAGTATATTTAATACCTGCCAAATGTAATTTATATTCCAAACTGAGAAGCCAATCATTCTGTATTTTTCAAGCAAATGGAAATACATCAACAGCCATGCATAGCTGTGGTTATTTTGAAATCCATATTCTGTTATGCATGCCCATGCTCACTGATTTCTTATTTCTGGTGGTATCTGAGGACTAAGATTCTACAAAATGTGGTCAAAAATTCCCAAATTTGCTCCACTGAAAAATTTTGTGTGCTGAACTTGGGCTTTCATTCCTGATTTTGTTATGGTATCCACAGTCACCAGTTGATGTGTAGAGCTACAAAAGTGCACCCTAAGCTCTTAGTACAGAAAAAAAAAATATCCAGAAGTTAATTTAAGGGCCTAATTTAATAAGGCAGTAACAGTATATAGGTATGATTAAGCATGAACTTTGCCAGTACTATGACTGGAGGCCTCAATCAAAGGACTGTAGATCTAAGTAACATCAGCACATTTTGTCATGTTGGACATCAGCAGTGTCACACACCCTGAAACAGCTAAAAGGGAGAAGATCCCATGGGCCATAAGAGTTGCAATCCAACCAGTTGAAGGTAAAAATGATTAAGCCAAAACTTTATTTTGTTTTCTGAAATACTATTTAGTGCTACAAGTTACTATAGTGAAGTAGACACTAAAACGTTAATCTGATAGGGGTTTTGTACAAGAAATAGAAACATGTAACATATGGATTAACAACCTGAGATGCCTCATGCTTGTTTTCCAGAGTTCTTATGTTTAAAGTATGTAAGTGGTGATGGTTACATTCCAGTCTTCAATACAGGACAGCATTCTATAAATATGTCTGACCATGTGCCACTTTAGCTGTAGATTGTGTTGTAAAAAAGGGGCTTTTTCAGATATGTGAAGATAGATATCTTATTTCACAGACAAGACCCCTCCATATAGCTGAAACATCAAACCTGATACTGTGTTTGGTTTTCTGTCATCCCTGGACATTCCTTGCATGTTAGAGCATGTTCTGAGTACTTGCTTGTTAACTGATGGAATAAGTCACAGAATCACAGAATGGTAGAGGTGGGAAAGGACATCTAGAGAACATCTGGTCTGACCCCACTGCCAAAGCAGGTTTCCTAAAGCAAGTTGCACAGGAATGCATGCAGGAGGGTTTTGAAAGTCTTCAGAGGAGACTTCACAACCTCTCTGGCCTGTTCCAGGGCTTTGTGACCCTCACAGTGAAGAAGTTTTTCTTTATGTTGAGGTGGAACTTCCTGTGTTCCAGGTTGTACCCATTACCCTTTGTCATATCTCAGGGCACTAGTGAAAAGAGACAGCAGACCAATCCTTAACCTATACTGGTGCATGGCGTTATTCCTCCCCGGGTGCAGGCCTCTCCACTTGCAATTGTTGAACTTCATTGCCTTCCCCTCCACCCAACTCTCCAGCCTGTCTAGGTCTTGCTGAATGGCAGCACAGTCTTCTGGTGTGTCATCTACTCCTCCTAGATTTGTATTATAAGCCAACTTGATAAGAATACACTCCATCCCTTCATCTAGGCTATTTATGAATGTTGAATAAGACCGGACCCCTTACAGACCCCTGGGGAGCTCTGCTAGCTACAAGCCTCCAGCTAGACTCTGCGCCCCTGATCCCAACTCTCTGAGCAATGTGTTTCAGCCAGTTCTCCCTCCACCTCCCTGTCCACTCATCTAACCCACACCTCCTGAGCTTACCTGTGAGGATGTTATGGGAGACGGTGTCAAAACCCTTGCTGAAGTCAAGGTAGACAACATCCATTGCTCTCCATCTACCCAGCCAATCATGGATCATAGAAGGCTATCAGATTAGTTAAGCATGATTTCCCCATGATGAATCCATGGTGACTACTCCTAATAACTAAAGTCATAAGTGCTTCAGTTCTACCACTTTCAGGGGAAATTGTAGAGCACAAAGGGAGGTTATGAAGAATATAAAATTAACTTCAATAAATATTTTCACTGATTCAGAGGCTATTAGCATCTGCCATTCCATGTGTTTTATGGCATTGACAAATGGTAAAGATTCTGTGTAGTAGTCTGAATAGAAGTTCTTCAAAGGAATAACCTGTCACAAGCTGGTGAATTCACTAGAGTTGACAATACTGTTATTATCTAGAGACATTGTGAGACGCATACAATGGAAACTTCCTTGGGTGAAGAAAATGTTAGTGGAACTTTAGCATCTATGAATGTAGTGTATGCTGCCCTGAGATGGGAATGAGTTGATAGACTGGTAAATATGACTAGTGGGGACATATCTGAGCATTTCAATAGCAGTGTGTTGGATGGTTTGTTTTTTTCTTTTCCACTGTTGATATAACACATATTCACTAAAGTTAGCTGTGTGAGTTCTTAAGAAAGAGAGTTATGTCTACAAAAGAAAGTCCTTCAGAGTCTACTAACTTTACTGAATTGAAGCTATAGGGATGATATTTTGCTCTGTGTTTTAAAGAAGGTTATAAAGGAAAAGGAACTAACAGTAGGAAAAGAATGATTTAGTTGTATCACAGGTGCCTGTAGTTTATTTAACCTTTGGAAGACTGATGCACATTGCCTCAAAGCTGGAGCATGAACTCTTGCTGATGTAGGCCAGTCCATAGGTGAACTGTCACGGCCAACACTCTGCCATCTTTCACTGCTACTGCAGACAGTGGAGCCCTATGCCAGAGATATAGCACGAAGGAAGGAGATGACAGGTTGAAAAGAGGGAGAAGCAAGGAGAAGAACAAACAGAAGGAGAATAATTCTTGCTTCCTTACCAGTGAGTGAGCAGAGGAGTGCAGAAAAACATCACCAAATCTTTAATACAGCTCATTCCTGTTTATGATAGCTTCAGGCTTTCACATATGTCTGTCCTTTCACACACTTTTGGATAGTAACATTTTGCAAAGACACTAAAATTCTGTTTAGAAGGGTATATTTTCTATCCTCATTTTCATTCCTTTCCTTCTACCCTTTCTTTAAATGACTAGATAGTGTAGTAAGAAACTCAACCATCTCTTAGAAAATTATGCAGAAATCAGACAGCTCTTGCGAACCATTCCAGTGAGTGGCAAATACCCATTACCAGAAAAAAGGTATACAGCATGTTGTGAGCAGATGTAATTTTTCTATTGTTTATCTGCAATTTTTGTAAGGTTTCTGCAAAAATGAAACCTCATGTAATAGCCTGGATGGTATGCAGACAAATAGATATGTATTTCATGTCTCCAGTCATAGCAACTTCAATCTTGTTTTAGAGTAACTTTGAGATCCTAGAGGAAAACTACAGGAAATTATTAACTGAAAATATAATTTTTGAAAACTATATGAATATTGAAAGCATTTTGGAAAATTTGTTGAGTGTTTATAAACAGAAGAAACAAAGATGTCAAAATTTTAATTGCAAATGCTGCTTCCCAGCTCTTTTTAAGAAAAAAATAACAAAAAAGCTCCATCACCACCATGCACCCCCAACCCCCAATCCTTCCAAAACTGGAAAGAAAGGTTCAGGTGGCTGCTATTTAAAATGAATGAGTGTTGGATGTTGACCCACATGAAAGCAGAGGTTTATAAAGGCAACAAGGCTGCTTGAATGGTATCTTATTGCTGTTATTTCAGGAGTTAGATGATCAATGCATTCAATTTTAGTTTTCTAATAATTTAATTCCTAACATTGTGAAGTAAGTTTCAGAAACATTAACTGAGGATATTTAGCTTTGAATGTATTGTATGCTGCAGACAGCTGCTAATGCTGAAATAGACCATATTTTTAGGTCATGTGTTCTTTTGTTTGGCTGACTACTTTCTGGATTCTCCATCATTCAGTATTTCTCCACTGCAACAGATAAACAGAGACATTGTATATGTAGAGTAGTTCAGTGAATATGCCAGATCACTGTATTGACATGTTGTCAGTTACACTCTGTAGGCATTGCTTTTGGACATTAAGAATGCCATCAGTTTGAGAAATGCTTATGTATGGGTCCTAGAGCCTTATAAACTCCAGCTTCAAAGACCAGTACCATTAGGGCCACCTCATGGATAGGAAAATTCAGTCTTCTGGGAACTCAGGAATGCCTCATCATGTCAAACCTTGCTCATTTTCACCTAAACTAAAAGATCACAGTGAAAGGTATTACAGACTTAATGTAAACCTCTGTCTCCTGAGAAAGATATGGGATGATTCAGACTTTTTACAGAATAAGTCAGGCCCCAGCTTTATTCTGGGAGTAGCAATTATAGAGGTGAATGAATAACTTTCATGAATACCAAACCTGTTTTAGACTCAATCTCAAACCTGATTGTTAAAGAAGCTTCTGGAAGAAGGTACCAGGAGCTCCCTCAAGGACATACTTGATAAATGAGACAAACATTGGACTATGGCACAAAGCATAGGATGTCGGGTTTGCCTTTTCTTCCCCTGAAATTTCTTAATTGTGTTTTTGGTGTGTGGTGAAGTCTCCAACTTCTGGATATTTAGGCATTGTTCTGTATCTCATTAGGGTTTAAAAGGGACTTTTATATGCTTTGCAGCTCTGGCTGGGCAGCTCTGAGCAATCATAAAAGCAGAAGTGTCTGTATGTATCTAATTTTCAGACCAAACAAGGTCTCCAACTGAGCTCAGCAGTAGGTAGCTGCTGAACTAGGAACATCTTTCTCATAAATTTTGGGCTTAAAGATTAGTTGTCTCTATAAGTCCTGTGTTAAGTGCATAATTCTCAAGTTTTGGCAGGCTTTTGGTAGATCCAAGAAACGAACATAGCTTGAAGGCAACAGAACATCTTTGAACTATTTCTATCATCACTTATTCAGAATAAACGAAGGAAAACTTTGTCTCTAAACAAAAGTATTACATGCCTAAAGGAAGCAGGCAATCCATTATGATGTTTCAGCTATTCTTAAAATGAAACATTTGTTCCAATATCAAGCCCCATCTCCAATGTTGCAATTCAAGGGGTTTTTGTCTCACCTTTTATATATATGCCCTCGTATATATATTCATACATATGCCCATATATATGTAAACCAAAAATTTTTGGTGTACTAGAAACAGTTATGGTATACTCTCCCATTTCTTAGACAAAGCTGATCTGATTCTTCATTATCTTCCCTTTTAGGTCAGGTACTCTGCAGTTTTTTTCAGCCCACAAGAACCTGATTTCATCTAGATTTTAATTATCTGTTTTGCATACTAGAACATTAGAATTTATTCTAGATATTAAAAAATCCTTACTAAAGTTGAAATATATGAAAATTGTGACTTTTACCTTATCCAGCTAGGCCAGCAATCAAAGAAATAAATTGACTTAGCATGATTTGTTCCTGATAAATCCACGTTTTCTGCTTTTTATCACCATCTTATTCTCTCATGCTTTATAAATGGAATTTTAGTAAATTGTTCTAGAATTTTTCAAGGAAGAACAGTCCAGGGACTGGTTTGTACCCCCCCTGTAGAGTTATTTTCCCCTTTTTGAAGTGTGACATTGTGATTGCCCTCTTTCTATCTTCAGGGAATTCTGCTATCCTTCATGAACTCTCCAAGGTAAGTGCTATGATTCAGAGATTACTGTGTTTTTTTTGTTAAGTATACTTAATTGAAATTCATTTGACTAAGCTAGCCTGAAAATCTCTTATCTTTTTTCACTGTCCTTTCCCATATTCCAGAAGATATGCCTATCTCCTTTAAAAATGTATTTTTAGATTGGATCATAGTTAACATTTATATGAAGATTAAAAGAAGAGATTAGATACTTCAGCGTTCCTTGAGTCATTCATTATTTCATCTCCTTAATACTTCCTTTTACTTCTTTAATGTTCAGTGTATTTGTAGAATCTCCTCTTATTTCCTGTTATGTCCCTTGTAAATTATAACTCACTTTAGCCTTAGTCTTGCTGAGTTTAACCTGCGTACCTGAGCACATACCCTTGTTTTCATTCTCTGTGCAGTTCCTTTTTCCATTTTCAGATAACTAAATTGCTACTAATACAGTAAAAATACATTCTACTAGACCTCTTATCTTTGAGATAGTTTCAATTGTGTAGTTCTCATGTTTCCAGCAGACACCAGGTCTCTCACTCTTTTAAAAAAATACAAACTATCCATGCAAAGACCCTGTCAATAATGTTTCAATTGATTACAAAGTGCTGTCATTTTTTTTAAACTCTTTTTTTTTTTCTTTCCAACAGTATCTTTTAAGTCAAATTATTTTCCACTTTAGTCAGAATCAAATTTAAAATAACTGTTGTCCTAATAATCCCCCTTTGAAAGAAAAGATTGTCTCCAGCACACACAGCAATACACTTTGAGGTCTGTGGCGTAATTGTTCCAAAATTCAAGAAGGAAAGTCATAACCCCAGCCATTAAAACTGCTTGCATCAGATGTATGTTTTCTGAATTTCATAAAGTGCTCTTGATAAATAGCCCCTCTACCACACAGGTACTTTTCACCACTCCCATGGTGCTTCCTTGTATACTTACTATATTCCACTAAGTTTGTGATTGATTTGTGATACCCATTATAACAGATTAGTTAAGCCTTTGAGTTATTTCTGTTTATTCCTCATATTCCAGCTGTGGTAGAAAAGTAAGGACTGTGCCAATGGACTTAGGTCTGTTTGCCAGCTTGCAGTCTGATGAAACACAAAAACACCTATCAGTTATGTTTGATGCTCCTCCTTTGGAGTAAAGCAAGGTGAGTTACCAACTATTACCTTAGTCCCATAGCTGGCATAATCACATCTAAAATAAAGAAAATCACAGTCTACTCTAAAACATGATTTTTTTTTCTTATTTAAAATCACATGAGAAAAATAAATTTCCTCCACTTGCCAGCTTTTGAGAAAGAATTGGGATGGACCTTTTTCTGATATGAAGGAAAAGGATAACATCAGAAGTATTTGCAGTGATCTGGGAGATCATATTTCTGTATTTAAAAGTAGACATAATCCCTGTGTGTAAGTCAGAGTAGTGTTACTTTGCTTTTAAAATTAAGTTCATTCAGTGACTGTCTAGAGAGATTGTATGTTTAAGTATTACAGCAGTCTTGAGTTATAACATCTCATGGGAAGCATGATACAGAAATATAGAGCCCTACATCCTAAAGTCACTGACTCAGATCTGCTCCTAGGTGAAAGAGCAAAAAAAACCAAAACCTCTACCTGATGACTTTTTGATGATATATGTGAAGAGGGCCAAAGGACTGCAATCAGACAAAGAAGTACCTACATTGCAAAACTCCTGCCAGAGTCACTGATGCCTCAGCAAAATGGCCAAGGACAAAATAGGCATGGAGGTTCCACTCACTGCAAATTTCTTCTGGCATCTGCTGAAAATCAATGATTATAGACATATATGTGCCCTATCAATATACTGAACTTTTGGGGGGAGCAGTCATGGGGAATGAAGGACTTAAACCTGTAACTTCTCTAGGACAAAAGAAGCCGTTATCAGGAGGCCATGTGTGCTTGATGTTTCACCTAAGATTAGTAACTTTTATGGTAAGATATTTGAAGCCCACTCACTCATTCTGAAGTAAAAGGTAAAAGTGTCTGAGAAGCTAAAAGCAGTTCTGTAAACTTCATAGAAACCTAATCCTGGTGGGCTGTGCCACAATAACTTGTTTTCTTGTAGTGCCACCTGACATGATAAGAAGTGTAGATCCAGTGTAGTCTAATATGGCTGAGGATCAGGCGTCAGAAATATGCATAAAGCAGCACTCCAGGAGTTTTCAGCTTTGAGGGAGGGATCAAGACTTACAGGGTGTCTATGGATCATCCACTGAACTTGGTGACCCTCTCAGCTGTACTTCCATACTGTGCTTTGGTTTGCACTGTGGAGTGGTCTCATAGCACATGAACTGGTTTCCCTTTGTATGGAACTTCATTCACTCCAGGAGTTCACCACTGGCAAGTTGACAGTCAGTCTGTGAGAGCAGAAAAAAATCATGCAATATGAGCAGGAAGGATGTCAGGCCCTCAGCAGCTATTTCACTTTACAGAGCCAATTCTTCTGGTCTGCATTGCTTGCTAACATAGCTGTAACTTAATTGGACTAAGGGATTTTGGTATCCTATAAGCATGGGATTTATACTTTTCACATAGGCTCAAAAATTGTATGCGGTATATGCTTAAAAATGATATGGAAAAATAGCATTTTTGCTTGCACTTAGTTCAGTGGTTTTGATGCCTCTGTCATCTATATCAAAGAAAAAAGAAAGAATCCTAGTAGATTGAGTTCTTTGCACTTGTCAACAGTATGTCAAGATAAAATATTTCTTTAAGCATAAAGTATAGCCAGTCTAGTTTTTGAACTGATATAGGGAGTTCTTGAAATGACCTTGGAGCTTGAGAATGGAAACAGACATAGTCAGAAATGCTTGTCACCCTCTGAAGTTAGTGGGCTGGATTTGACCATCAATGTATCACAGCAGATCACAAGCCTTCACACCGAATACAGTCATTTTAGGTGGCTGTGGAAAGCATTTCTGCAAATGAATGAGATCGAAATGTTAGTGGCTTTTTTTTTTTTTAACTTGGCAAGCATAGCTTTTTACATTTCTGCATCAGAGATATTTGCAAATATGCTTAATTGTAACAGACCTGTTAATTATGAAAATAATTCAGGGTAAGATAACACCCAGAAGACAACATAATGAACTTTATATGTTTTCCTCTTCTGTAATCCTGTGACAGTCATTTTTTTATTCCATGTGAAGAAAATAATATCAGGAGGATGCTAATCATCAGTTTGCTACAGCTGAAACCAGCACAGCTGGCAGATGAGTATTTTAATGTATTTCTAGATTAAGCAAGGCAGTTTAAAGAAAACATCATGCAAAAATTCAATCTGCTGTGGGTTTAAAATAAAGTCCTCATCTGTGCCATGGTAGAGTGAATAGGTACCTTATGTTTTATCATATTGCAGTGGATTATCTTTCTAATGAAGCTTGCATCCCCCTAAAGCATTCTTGAGATATTTTGTGTTCACATAGGTCTATAATAATGCAATGAGTGAGTGCAAGAGTGGATTTTCCTTTAGTAAGGCTCTATCAGGACTCTTTTCCTAACAAATTATACTAAATGAAAGCAATTCATACAGGCAAGGAAAAACAAAATGCTGTATATTAATTTCACTGAGCTATTGTATTTTCATCAGATTGGATTCTTTACAAAATTAGTAAGAGTTTTGGAGAGTGAAGGAATTAGGAGTTTGTTTCTTGTTTATATTTGTTTTAATACCTCTTTTTTTTTCTGTCAGTCCTTAAATAATACTCCAATATAATACAATTTTAGCTGGACTAATATAGCTGGAGATTAATTAATATCCAGCACTTTCCATGTTCAGCTTCTTAACTCATCAACAAAGATTCCTCTACCTTCAAAAAGCCCAGAGTTGAGGGAGAACTAGATCTTAATTACTCCTGAGAATCAGCCAGAATAGAATATTCGAAAACTCCTGTCAGTCAGGTGAAGTCTCTGATGAAGGGACACATTACATCCATTTTTAGAAAGGGTAGAAAGGAGGAACCTTGGAACTACTGACCTGTCAGCCTCACCTCTGTGCCTGGAAAGATCATGGACCAGATTCTCCTAGAAGCTATGTTAAGGCACATAGAGGACAGGGAGGTGATCAGAGACAGCCAGCATGGCTTCACTAAGGGGAAGTCCTGCCTGGCCAACCTAGTGGCTTTCTACAGTGGTGTGACTACATCAGTGGACAAGGGAAAAACTATGGATCTCATCTGGATTTCTGCAAGGCCTTTGACACAGTCACTCACAAAATCCTCCTCACCAAGTTGGGAAGAGATGGATTTCATGGGTGGACTGTTCAGTGGGTAAAGAATTGGTTGGATGGTCTCGTCCAGAGGGTGGTGGCCAATGGCTTGATGTCCAAATGGAGATCGATGACAAGTGGTGTCCCTCAGGTGTCCACACTGGGAACAGTACTATTTAATATTTTCATCAATGACATAGACAACAGGATTGAGTGAGTGCACCATCAGCAAGACTGCAGGTGACAGACACCAAGCTGAGTTGTGTGTTCAATATAGCAGAAGGATGGGATGTCATCCAGAGGGACCTGGACAAACTGGAGTAGGCTCAGGTGAACCTCATGAGGTTCAACAAGACCAAGTGCAGGGTTCTGCATCTGGGTTGGAACAATCCTCACTCTCAATACAGGCTGGAGGATGAGGTGATAAAGGACAGCCCTTTGGAAAAGGACTTGGGAGTCTTGGTGGATGAGAAGCTGGCCATGAGCCAGCAATGTGCACTTGCAGCCCAAAAAGCAAATTATGTCCTGGGCTGCAGATGGAGAGAGGTGATTCTGCCCCTCTATTCTGCTCTGGTGAGACCTCACCTGGACTACTATGTCCAGCTATGGAGCCCTCAACACAGAAAGGATATGGACCTGTTGGAGTGGGTCCATAGGAGGGCCATGAAAATGATCAGAGTGCTGGAGAACCTCTCCTATGAGGACAGGCTGAGGGAATTGGGGTTATTCAGGCTGGAGAAGAGAAGGGTCCAGGGAGATCTTATAGCAGCCTTCCAGTACCTGAAGGGGGCCTACAAGAAAACTGGAGAAGGACTGTTTACAAGGGCATGTAGTGATAGGTTGAGGGGCAATGGTTTTAAACTAGAGAAGGGTAGATTTAGATTAGATGTTAGGAAGTAGTTCTTTATTATGAGGGTAGTAGAACACTGGAACAGGTTGCCCAGGGAGGTGATGGAGGCTCCATCCCTGGAGACATTCAAGGTCAGCCTTGATGGGGCTCTGAGCAACCTGATCTAGTTGAGGATAGAATCATCTAGTCTTACTGCAGAGGGGTTGGAACAGATGATCTTTAGAGGTCCCTTCCAACCCAAGGCATTCTGTGATAGTGGCATTACACATCTGTAAGAAATGGCTTCTGAACTTCAAAACATGTAAGGAAGGTGCAGACAGTGTCTAGTTTTAGTGATTTGTACATATTGTTAGAGGTGTAGAATGGACACAATATTTGTTCACATGTTGTTTCACAGAGGAGTGCTCGGAGTCTAATCTTGGAGTCTGTCAGGAAGAAGGGTTTCAGACCTCTTTGCAGTCCTTGGGTCAATGTGGAGATACTATTGACTGACTGCATACACTTCCATAAATCAGACTGGTTATCCTTGTACCTCTGTGTAAGTATGATTGCTCTGTGGGCTTTATCCACAGATTACAAAACAGAAAGCTGATTTTCCCTCTTCCTTCCATGGCAGGGGTTTCAATCTCGTACTTGCAGTCCATAATGACTCATTTTGTTGTACTAAATAGTGTCTGTATCTAAGGTACTTCAGATAAGCTAAATATAGAAGCAGAAAGACATCACCATGCTCTGACTAGCCTTTTCACAGGGATTTTTTCCTTGCATTCTCCTCTGGAAGAAAGGATGGGGCAGAGAGCATTCACCTTTCCCCTGGCAACAATGAACTTCTGTAGCCTAAACAGCTGGTCATTTTTTGTGTTCTCTCACATCAGCTGATGTATTTAAACCGTACTACCTATTTGACTGCTTTTCATTTTTCCTTCCTGATAAGAAGATGGAATATGCTCTCTCCCTTGTTGGTAGCTGGTTTATTCTCCACCCTTACAGAGCCTTTTCTTAAAGACTCCTTTTGGTCGTGGCCTTGCTATATCATATGGACTTTTCCTTCTGTATCAGTGCCATGCCCTTCTGTGGTGAGGGCAGTCTGGCATTCTCTCTCCTCACTCCAAAAGGAATATTATCAGTCTTCATTGAGGACATTATTCAGGGCTAATCCTATTAATCATATAGTAACCCCAGCTTCTGACAGTCTTATCCTACATTTGAATATGTGTTTTTTAACCAAGGACATCCAGTTGTCAAAACTGGATATGGCTTGTGATATCACAGGTTTGGATGGGTGCTTTTTGGGGATAAAATACTAAGTAAGACTGAATATAATTCAGGTCCCATTAAAGCCCAGTGGAAAATCCCCAGCTAAATTAGGTCATCTGGATAAGCCACTGTCTGTTTTTATCTCATTTCATGCCTTCTCCTGTTAAAGATAATCTTTCAAAGGCAAAGAACCAAATAGTCATCAAAGTGTTACCAATAGAATAACTAAAACTGCACATGGTTAGATACTTCAGAGTGATCTGATGCATTTTTTTTTTAGCTTAGCATTTCGTCTTTTGTCTACTTCTATCATAACACAAGATTAGCAGCTGGGTGTTCCCAAATTCTCTATTTGTTTAATTTCTATATGTAAGAAATCTGTAGAAAGGGGAAGAGATTTTTGTCATTAGTCATATCTGCAGATGACGGGCAGTTATTTGGAATAATTATCTGGAATTCAGAGTTATAGAGTTATAGCACATGTAGTTGTGTGTGTAAGATCAACAACTGCTAAATAATATTCACTGAAGGGAAAAAGGGGTCAGAGACTGTCCAGATCTGATCAGCTCAGCCACACTGTTCTCTTCCTTTTAGTGGACAGGTCTTACCATCTTTGGCACAGCTGCAGGGGAGCACTTCTGAAATCACAGTCAGACACCTTAAACTCCCTCACCATTGTTCTTGTGAACTCAGAGATGTATCTGTATAACTTTGTGGACAGCCTGATGAGGGTGGGTGCTTGCAGTACCTCTAGTGATAAAAGCAAACAAGAGAGTAAAGCAGATAAAGAAGAAAATAGAAATTGGTATATACTATTATTTCCACATGAACTACTGCACAGGGGCCTGTTATCCTATCTTAGGAAGGATATTGTTAAATTAAAGGGCAATCAGAAAAAGGTCATAGCGTGATTGGGTGTTTGAAAGTCTCTCTAATGACAATGCTGAAAGGATGGGGAGTGTCTATTTTAAGAAAACCTGTGCAAGGCACAAGAAGAGAGAATGAAAAAAAAAACAGAATAGATATGACAGATGAAAAGATTCTACTCTTACTACCTCATAAAAAAAGAACATATATTTTTCTGAAATATGGCAAATTTAAAACTTGCAAAGGAAATACATTTTCAGACTTGATGAAATTGAACTATGGGACTTACAGAAGTATTTCTGTAAATTTTACAAGACTAAGGAGACTTACCTCTGGCTTTTCCCATGTATATGTCATTTTTGTGCCTTCAGAGTGCCCCTTAGGTAGATTTTTGTTATGTGTGAGAGCACACACTTACAAAGGAGGGTGAAGGGAGGGAATGGTCTGGGCTAGACTGCATGTGGTGGTCAGTAAGGAGATTTCTGAGGTTTCAGTAACTGAGAGGCACAGCGTGGGTTTTACTTTGAAGTTTTGGTGCGATCCTGGCAGCTGGACAGAGACCAGACCACCTCCTGAGCTCTGAAATGGGAAGCCCAAGCAGCAAGCCCCTTAGGATATGGGAGTTGGCCCAGGGAATTTGGATCATGGAGAGGAGGAAATCAAAACCATTGGGAATACTGAAAGGTTCTTGAATTAGATGGGAACAATACATAGAGGAGGGAGTGGAGCTCTGGTTTTAGGGTCTAGGAATCCTGAGGAAGAAAGCACTGGGAACTACTGTGTGTAGTTCCTACCACTGTGTTTCTGCTCTTTACTCGTGTTTGCCAGCAGAGATAGTGCACAGCCTCTTCCTTCTCAGAACTGCTGTAATCTCCTCCCTATCTCCAGTACTGTGATTTTGCTTACAGATTTAGAAAAGTAATTTAACAGATACAGGTAGGAAGAATAATCAGAATTATGAGAGTAAATGCTAAGAAAAAGTGCTAGAAGAAAGACAGAACCTTGTGACATAGGTGTTTGAACACCTCTTCTTCAACACTGGGGAAGTTGGTCTCTTCTGCATTGCCAGTCAATATCTGCAGATAAGACAATGGTCTGTGTCAGTAAAAGCATTTGTAATAGTATCATGGCACTAATTGAAACAGGAAAGTGGGTTAAATTCCTATGATTAATGGCTGTGATATATATTATTAAAATCAGGAGGGAGTAAACTCAGTTTACCTATATTTAATTTCAGCTGCAACATCTATTCCCGGCAAGGTGTAACTGAGTTCCACTTGATCACATCCCTCAGTAAGATTAGCAAAAATTTTCTGAGTGATACTGCAGAGCTGGAAAGGGGACGGAGCTGGTTATGGGGCTGATTTTTGGAGATATTGAACAGTTGTGTATCATGCTGACTTCAGCTGAAGCTCTGGGTATTCAAGGCTTCTGGTAGTTACAGCAAGGCATCAAGTTAAGACGCATTCTCCAAAGCTATTACTTTCAGGTTGGAATATTTCCCAAAAGTTTAATCGATCTTTATGGAATTATATTTTTTATTATTCATGAAATGTATTTTTTTACATTGATTATTTTTTGCCAAAAAGCAATTAAGTGATGCATCAAAGGCAGAGAAGTAACAAAATTAAATTCAAATTTAAGGAATAATCACTTGAAAGATAAAGATCAATTGCATTGTGAACAAATTTAAGATGACTCAAAAATCCCTTACTACAGCTTTTACAATCTTCTATTTCTTGTCTTCCTACTCCTCACATAGAAATGGGAATATTCTACATCTCAGAGTATTACACGTGTAACATAGTTCTGTCTTAGTAGTTGTTTTGGGTTTGTTTTTTTTTTAAGAATTTGAATTCTCTATTAGCAATTTTATTTTTCAGTGAAAAAAGTAAACTGCTGATACTTTAAAGAAAAGAAAATATAGTAAAAAAATATTAATTTTTGTCAAAGCCAACCATTTATATCTATGTCTTTAAAAATATATATCTTGGTGTCTACAGCAGGCCCAAATTCACAGGTTACATACCAGTTTTTTTCTCTGTTAACAGTGAATCTAATGATCAGTAGTTTTCAAATTACTGTCTACAGACACCAAGGAATTTGCTAAGCCCGTCCTGGTTGTCAGCAAAAAAAAAATGTTAATTAGTAAGTTAGCCAGGGATGGAACTAACTGTGAAGGAAGTGGCTCATGATAAATGCAATTATGCAAAGTGTGCTGTGAGATGGAGTTTCTTGAATCAGCTAAGCCTCTGGGAAATTAAATGGTGATGACACTTCATGAAGTGTCCTGTTTTGTCTGTTCTTTTCACATTTATAGCACTGAGGACCCCTTCTGCTAGACCATGATACTCTGAGGTACTTGCTGGTGTACAAGCACAGAAGAGTGATGGTATTGCTCCTTTTGAGCTTGTTCTGTGATAAAGCATCCTGGTGCAGCAGGGAGCATTAGCTCAGGTTCAGCCCTGGGTACAGTTCTGATACAGATTTCTGGCCTAAAGCATTAGAGAAGCACACTCAGGATTGCTTAAACTTGACATGTCACAAATATAAGAAAACAGATGGATAAATAACAGCCAAGGGTATACAAAGAAGCAATGAGACAACTCTGGTAACCTTCATAGACCGTATCTCAGCACACAGACAGCCTAAATGATTTCAGGTTTTATTATTTGTGTTGTGAGTACAGGTTTTATATAGATTAAGCCCAATTACTAAATAGTAATAGCAAATCATCAAAACACAGGGTTTTTCCTAATGGTCTTCCTATATAAAGTTTTGGCAGTGTTTATTTCTCTTGTACATAATGTGCTTAGATTTACTGACTAGTAAATAAAGAAGCATAAGTTCTTATAAAATGCAAGAAGTAAATGTGTTATTTCACTGATTCATAGTTTGGTTGTTTTCATTTTTTCTTTAGAAGATTATAAAACAAATCTAACATGAATGAAGATAAGTACAAGAATAAGCATTACTGAAGAGCAGAAGGCATTGGAGATGAGTCTTATAGCTCATGTATCTTTGCTCTCAGCAGCAATGCATGAACAGTAGCTAGGACCCAGCAGGGGTAGAAATATTCTTAATGTTTGAGTAAACAATTTTAAAAATACCTTTTGACAGTCTTATTGCTCAGCTAAAGTAATGCTCATGTACTTAGTTTAAAAGCAACCTTCACAGTAACAGCATCTTCTCCTACGCTAACAGCAGTGCTCTCAGTGCCATAGATAGGCAATGCAGAATTGTGTAAAAATATAAAACAGACTGAAATTTAATACAACTCTGCATGGCATCTTATCTTATTAAAAAGAGGATATTTATTTAACATCCTGCCAAATGAACTATTCTTTCTGTATGCATATTGCTTCTTTTGCCATTAGAGTTATGCATGAAGATAAAGCCTGAATCTATCATTTCAGTCAATAGAAATTTCTTTATTGACTTGAAAGAATATGATAAATTCCTTAGCAGTAGAGTAGAATAGTCTTGTAATTTTATCTGGGCTAGCTGCTTGCAGACAATTTTACTGACAGTCTTGCTATATCTGTTTCTGAAAAAGCTGAAGCTGTATTTACTGATGTTTTCTCTAGTTCTCAGTTTACAAGTTAAAAAAAACCCAGCACTTTTTATTAGCCTGTTGAGGTACAGAAAAGGCTGGATTCTTTTCCTTAACTGCTTTTTTTCTCCAACATTTCTGTCTCCTCTTATCCACTGATATACTGACTAAGCTTCAACTGAAGTCAATGGTATGTCTCCGTAATTTCTATGATTCTGGTAAGAGAAAGAAACAGTAACTGGAGAACTGAAATGGGACACAATTTTATGCAGTATAATCTATTAGGCTATAAATTTATGTCTCAGTTATCTAATTCAAGTGCCTAAAACACTTAGAAGAAAAGCTGTCTTTGTTAGAAGTTTGCCTTTGCACTCTTAGCGGATCAGTGCACAACTTCCTGATCTTGCTGCAAAAGGAATAGGTTGTTTTCAGTTCTCTGAAAAAATTGTTCAGTTCAGTGTGAACAAAGCTGACTCCCAGACACAATGCCAGTGAACTATGCTGATTCCCAGACAGATGACATTCTTGTTATTTTGAAGTTAAAAACCAGGTGTTTGGAGCATTTTTAAAAATTATTTTTAAAAGTAAGTTTCTCAAGCTTATTTGGCAAAAACAGTAAAAAGTAGGGCACAGTTCTTTACTTCATGGGTTGCCTTAAATCACAGATTGCTCAGAATTCCAAAGTATTTTAAAAATAAAAGATTAAAAACAACTTCTGGAAATATTTTAAACATAAACCATAAATGTTTTAATAATAATTCTTTTCCCAAAGTGCAGGAACAATTCATCATGGAGCAGTTATATGACAACACTGTAAATCTCCCAGATTATTTTAGATATTTAATGTTAGTATATTAACCTACTTTCTAGAGAGTCCAAGAATTCAAAACATACCTAAAAAGCCATTTATATTTCCTTATTCTCTGTTGTAAAGAGCAAATGTGGCTATGCACATTTGGCCATATTTCTTTTAAGGATCCAAAGTTATCTTGAAAGTAGTTTGTTCTTCCTTCCAATCCAAAAATAAATTCACCAAGTTGGCAGCAATTAGAGAAACTATATGAGAACAGAGGGAGGGAAAAGATCATACCCAGAAAAAAACCACATCATTAAGAAAGACTAGGAAGCTTAGTAAATGTTATGTGAATTGGATTAATGAAGATATTCAAAACTGATATTCACGTGGCATTGAGAAATGCTCAGCCTTATTAGTGTAAGAAACATACATGCAAGGGTCCAGTTAATGATCAAATTTGTTTTTATTGGAAATTCATTAAAGACACGAGATGGCCAATGTGTTCTGTTGAAAGAACTGTAATTTTTGAACCAGTTTTGTGTTAGCTTGTTTTTAAAGAATGAGCAAGTTCACACTTAACCTAAAGGGTAACCTATTAACATAGTGTCCTTCCATTGTTTATAAACATCTAGCTCCATATAGTGAGCAGAGAGGTGCACTTGTATTTAGGTGCGGGATGTCACACTGAAGAATACAGCATTTAAAAACTCTTTCCTTAATCCTCTCTGTATTTCACTTGTGGAATGGCTCTTAAGTAACTCAAGGCTGTGTCTTGACTAAGTGATGTTGCATATTTAAATGACCAAATACAAATTCTAGCCCAGTGGTATTTTGATTTTGTAAATGGTATATTGTATAATCATACTTTTGGAAAGGGCACCAAGAAGCTCATTTAGTCCATCTCCCTGCATCTGAGGCATTCCTGACAGCGAGGGGTTTGTTTCACCTCTTCTGGGAAACCTTGGTCAGAGGATAAACCATAAACTTTCCCTTCTCTTATATCAGAGAAAAAGAGGTCTTAAAAAAAAAATACTTACTGCATGTTTATGATATCACTTGAACTACAAAAAAAAAAAAAAGTATGGTATTGTTTTCAATTAAAACATGATAAAACTTAGAATAAAAAAATTCTTACTGCAAATATTAATTCCAGACCTATATATCCATATGAATATTTAGAATCAAACATACATTTTGATTTTCTATCAGCTTTTAAAATAACCCCTCCTAAAATGATAAGCAAAAGTAACAACATAATTAAATATTTTAAATTTCTATTTTTTATGAGTTTAATTTGTCATAAATTGTGAATTTTAAAATGCTTTAGCCAAAACATTATAGATTATATTCATAGTTTGGTGGTGGTTTTTTTTGTTTGTTTGTTTTTGTTAATTGTTTAACAGTATAGACCTGGATAATCTAGCTGCAAATGCCTACTGATGGTGTGCCACTGCATTTCTTTACAGTTGATGTTAATATAAATACATTTCTGGGTGGTCTGTAAAATCTAAGTGCCCTACAATAGAAATTAAACATGGTATGAAGAACAGATAAAATAAGGTTTGTTGATGAAAACCAAAAAGATGACATCAAAGAGCTGGGAAGGAATTTCACAGTTCTGGAGGAGCGTGTGAAAAGTGACACTAGAAAGTCGATGCTGATAGACACAGGGTGATGTATGTGAGGGATAAACAATACTCATTTTACAGTGATGATCTCTGAACTAGGTATCACTTCTTAAGAAAGAGACCTTCAAGAAAAAACTTCAAGTTAACGTTTGGTAGCTAACTACCAACAAGCAGGTGAAGCAAACAGTGTCAGGAATTGTTATAAGTGGAAATGAGGGAAAAGAAAAGAAGACAGGGTGCTGTTAGTAGCTGAATCTCTACTCTAAGCTGCAAGTCCTGTGTGTTGTAGTAGTTCATCTAATACTGGAAGTGTGTAGGAGAACCAGAAAAGATACTGAGGAGGCAAGAAAGCTGTTCAATGGTATGAAATTGCTTCCAGATGAAAAAATGACTGACTAAACCTGCCTCAACTAGGACTGATGGGGATGTGACAGGTGAGGCAAAGAAATTAAATAAGCTAGGGTGATTCCTGGTCCTTCCTTCCTTCTAAAAGAATTAGAAGTTATTGAAGGGAATGATCAGGTCTTAGTTTGAGAATAGGGAGAAGATGGTAAGTTGTCACACAGTGCATAGGTCAGCCAGAGGGTGGTTGGCCACACTAAAACGTAGATGTCAGAATCTTTTAGATCTCAAAAGCGAAAAAACAAACTCATGAGAAACATCAGTCTGCGGAGGCGCAGGTTTGCGGAGCAAAGAGACGACTCAATATGAGTTAGCAGCAGTGCTCCACTTTATTAAGGCTCGTGTTCCTTTTTATATCATAATACATTGTCCACGCGCTTTAAGCATTACCTAAGCTAATAAGCACTGGTTGTTAACTGCTGTCCACGTGCCGCTGGCTACATGTTGATGAACTCACTTTGAACTCACTGAGAACATGCTGATGTTCTCACTTTGGAGGAATATGTCATCCTGTCCACCATCCGAGGCTTGCCAGATACCTCCTTATCACCGGTTCGAGGATGTGCAAGGAGGCGAGACGAGCTGCTAGTCACTTAGCACACTCATGCTAAGGATTTTTCATTACTTTGGTTCACTAGGCCTGTATCGTGGCCTAGCTCAGCAAGCCACTCTTCCATATCAGTCCAGGAGTAGAATTTAATGAAAAATATCACCTCTGGCTCAGGAAATCCTTGGTCATTTTGAACCTGCAAAAAGTACAGAGGAGTTACCATATTTACACCATTTCTATACCTTCTCCTGGGTAGTGTTACTGACTGGTGGAAGGACATTGAGGGTCAGGCATGATTGCATGAAGTCTTTCTATGGGTGATGTTTGTCAGTGTTGAGCTATTGCCCTTTGCAAGGCCAAAGTGAAAAAGATAATTATTGAGTTTGAATGATAAACATAAGACATGGGCTAAAATTGATCTTGTTTTTCTGCTGTTTTGTTCTTTGATGATGGACAAGTACTTTGTGTTTAGTCGTGGAAGAAATGTATGTAGTGCTTAAGCTGTACTGAAATGCATCTGAGGCTTCAAATAATTTCAGATGGGCTGTGCAAAGATAAAATCTGCAAAATAGAAAGTGTTAAACTGAGCCTAACTATTTCAGTGGTTGTGTTTAGAGATTTCTTGTAAGAAATGCTTTGTAATTCCTAAAGCTGGCTTGGAAAACAAAATCATTGGTATTTTTCCTCTTCCTTTTTGCTAGAACATAATGCTGGGACCATCCTTTTATTCTCAGCTCTGTTCCAATATATGAGGTAAACAATAGCACACACTGAGTAATTTCATAATCATTTCTTTCTGTGCCCACAATAATGATTTTTTCAGTGCTCTTTCATCTCTTGGATATCTGCTTCAACATTTTGAAAAAAGCACACTGTTTGGCTTTACAAATCATATTTTAAAATCATTACTATTTTAAGCAATGAATGTAAAGAAGTGTGGATGGCTCTTAAAGGATGGTGCAGTGGTACAGGGATACCACATACTCCAGTCTCCAACACTGTGCTAAATTTTAGTAAAAATGTGATGAGAGATCTGTCTAGGAAGTGCCTGACAATGTTCATGTCCATTTAATATATTTCTCTCTTTCCCTCCTTATCTGCCATTAACTGAAATACCTAAGAAAAAAAGAAATCTTCAGCTCTGTTTTAATTTGTTTTGGAACAACCTCTGGTGGGGAGAAACCCTCCCTTCATATTAATTCTCTGTGCAGAATGAATACTACTGAAAAATATACAACCCTAACCATCTTAGCTGGTGTGTTGTATACTACTCACTCTCAGTTAAAATCCAAAATGGCTCAGAGTGCTTCTTTTAGTACAGTGTTTTTCAATATTATGGTGATTATTTCTTCATATAGTAAGACAACCCCAGCGGTAGCGTTCATCAAGCATTTTCCCTAATCCATTCCTTACCTGGAAGCAGGAAATAGAGCCAAGAAAAGCTCAGCACTGCAAACCTCAAAGATTAGATATATATGTTTGTCTTTTGATGAACTTTTACTACAGTGTCAGTGTTAAATCTATACTTGCACGCTTAGCTTTTTGTAAGTCACCAAACTGTCTTCATTTACCAGTTTTTGTACTTTCCTTGGGCTACAGAGTGGAATTTGATCTAGGGAAAATTAATAATTACATCCTGGATGTTCTGCAGTCTGTTGAAGGCAATTGAATGTCTATGATTCTAAATGTAGCTTTTCAAATCACTTAGAAACTGGGAAGCAAGTGTAATCACTTCTTGTGTGTGCTTAGAGATAGGAAATCCTGCAGAATCCCCATGCCTTTCAATTAATCACTTAATAACAACTTTTGCTTTAGGAAATGTATCTGAACACTTGCTGAAAAAGTGATGGAGGAACAAAGTGTAACAGGAAAAGTCTTTCTCTTGGTTATTGTTGAAATAGGTTCCTGATAAAAAAACATGAGGGAACTTTATTGTCTTAGATTTTCAAATTAGCTAGGGCTTGAGATGTAGAACTTCTCAAAGATATCAGTTTTCAATTTTGTAGAAACATGTGTTGGAGCTAGTTTGTGTTTGTTAGAGACCTTAAAGTTAATATAATCTGTGTTCAGTCCTTGAAAATGTTGCAAAGTAACAATGCCGCATCAGTATAAACTTTTATATTCAACCTAAAAAGATCTATGTCTAAGGAGTTATTTTACAACTGTTATTGCCTTTCTAGAGATATTAAATTGATTTAGATACTAGAACAGGAAGTATAGAAAACCTAAATTCTTTTAAATTCATGTAAATATAGACCTGGTATTATTTGTTTTAGAAATAGGAAAAAGCTATTTCTACAGCAAATGTCAATCCTTCTACATAATTTCTAGTTGAAGTCAGGCAGGGTGAAGATGACAAGCTCAGAAGTGTGGTCATCCAGACACTGACCAAACCATGGTTTTAGATGATCAATTTAGGGTAAAAATTCTTTGTATGAATTAGGGAGATCCTAAGATAGATCTTCCACTTTATTAAGCACTAGAATCACAGGCCTGCAATGGTCTACAGGCTATTAGCAACTTGGAGTCAGCCAGGACAGCTGGCCTGAGTTGGCTGCAGGTGTATCTCGGAGCATAAATATCAATGGGGGAAAGCTGGGGGTGTGTTTCTTGTTTGGGTTTGTTCTGAGGCCATTTCTCTTTCTGTCACTGAGGGCCCCTTTCCAATTATTGTGACTCCTGTATGTTTACTGGGCTGAGTATAACTTTGTTTTTTTTTTTGTATTTTGGTATTGATATTAGTTTGGCTGTTTTGTTAAATCTGTTCGCATTTCAGCTTGTGAGTATTGTCTCCTTTTCCAGTTCCTCCTCTTGATTGGGTAGGGATTGTTGGGTTGATAGAGCAGCTGCTATAGTTTAGCCCTGGATATTGGCTAAGTGTAAGTGTCTGGGCATGAATGTTGTAACTTGTAAAAATAATAGATGGTATGAGGAAGAGGACTATTCATACAGAACAAAAAGAGATATGTGTGTGTCTTTAGGATTCATATTTTGCCAGTGTTATTTTGTAAAAATCAGAACACTGAGACTGAGTTAGACTAGCAGTAAAAATTGTAAATCATCAAAATTCAGTAAGCTGAGACAATTACAAAAGATCCTGCTCCTTTCAGTTGTATGTGGTTAGGGTTAAGAACTGCTATGAGCTGAAAATCCATGGGACAGACATTTCTGTAAAGCAGCTCAAAAGTAAAGCAAAGTATATCTAATAACACCACAGTATCTATTGTCAAGCAAATTGATCAGAACCTGAAATAAATATTTCTAACATATTTAAGTTTTGTATTTTTAAAATTGTTGACTAATTCCCTTAGAAAAATAAAGTAACTGCTGCAAGATGTCAAAAAGACAATTTTTCTGTTGAGTGTTGTCATTGGTTAAGAATAATGTGAGAATTCCCTGGGGCTATCTCCATAAGAACACTGATCTGAGCTCTCAGATGAGTGCCTACCATTTTGGCAGAGACTTGGCACACAGGAGACCATGTCTCCCCTCTCTTCCTGCTCATTTAGCAGAGCTCTGAATCTCTTATCTATGTGTCAACTGCTGAAGGAGCTGGAGTGCAAACTTCTATCCAGATAGAAGTTCGTGTCCTCTTTCTTCCTGCTTTTGACTGCATTTTCTTCTTCTCCCTTGTCTTGTCTATGTGTGCATTTTTCAATATAGTAAGTTCAGTATTTTCTCACTTCATGCTCAGCATGTAGCTTTCTCATGTAAGGTCAAAAGGAATAGCAGAAAAGGCCTGATATAAAAGGGATGAAAGGGGATGGAGGTATGGTATGCTCCAGTGAAGTGTCTGCACTCAGTTACAGGAAATGCCAGTGTCTGGAACTGCTGTCTAGCTGCTATCTCTGCAACATAAAACATACAGACAAGATACAATAAATTTTAGTCAAATAAACTTTCTACGCTCTCTCTTTTGAATGAGCCCATTCCCCTTCAAACTTCACTAGATCACAGGTTCCTGATCTGACTGAAGCTGTGCTGGGAAGTAATCTTCACAATCCTCAGATCATTGCGAGGTTTTGATGCCTTCTCAGAAGGATGTCTGAATGCTCTTCTGAGGAACTATGAAGAGGACAGATGTGGCAGTGAGTTCTAAATGTTTCATTGGAATGTTTTATTGCATCGTAGGTTATTTTGTTTGGTTTTTTTTTTTCTTTAGCCTTACAGCTGTGTGGACTGTGACTTGTCTTGTGTAGCCTTGGTCCATGTAGATAAGGTGAACTAAGCCTGAGCAAAACAGAAACAAAGAAGAGCCTCCCAAGATAAGCTAGATTGTACCAGTTCTGCAGATGCCAGACTCAGAACAGCTTTGCATTCTGAGCCAAAGGTGAAAAGCACATTGTGAGGAAGACTGTGGGCCTTCATCCAGAAGACCCCGGCCCATGACCACCAAATAGCAGTGTGCAGGCGTCAGTGGGAGGAGACTTATGATGATGAGCTCCCAGAAATAAATATAATAACCACAAGTATTCCCAGAATAAATTGTAATAACCCCACCTTTGCCAATGAATATGTATGTTTTGGGTTATAAATAATTGCATGTTTTGAAGTGCGGTGTGCAACTTAGGAGGAGAGATCCCCCTTGCACCCAGCGCTGTAATAAACATACCTGCTTTATAACCTATCCCAGCCTGTAGAGTTTGATTCAGCACATCATCAGCTCCACAGTGAGGAGAATAAAGGTTAAAAAATAGATGACCTTGTTAACATTTAGCATGTATACCACTGGACCTGACTTTTCTTTCAAAATTAGTATGTGTTTTTGGTATAGTGTGAATATTTAGATGTGTTCAAAAAAGCAAAATCCCTGACTTGAGAATTCATACATTAAAAATTCCATGCTACAACAAAGAGAAAATATTATAATATTTCTATTATTTTTCAAGTTTATGCAACTGCACAGTAGCTTGAAGTATTCAAATTCCAAATAATTAAAGTAATTGTGTATTTATCACAAACAATTAGTAGTTGAACCATATAAATCTATCAAGAATTTTTTTTTATTTTATTATTTCAAGTTACTCAGAAAATGTCTCATTGGTTGAGATTTTTGCAAGATGTTTATTATGAAGCCCTGTTTTAAATGAAAATAGTGAAATATTAGTCTATACTTCAGGTATCCCATCATTTTCTGAAGGTATGCACAGAAAAATCATTTAACATGTGCAGAAATGCTTTAGTCAAAATATGCTGCTGCTGTATCATTTGTCAGACGAAATCCTGTGCAGGCTGAGAGGCCGATATAAAAACTCTTTCAAATTGTTTTCAGATGAGAATGTTATCTGAGTACATTCACATGCTAAAATGCAATAGAAGCTTTGCTATTTGCTCGTCTTTCATGGTTGTTTGGGATAAGATGTGTTGCTGATTGCTGTTGCTTTTCTTTTTTACTGGTAATCTGAGAATTTTGATATTAACCTTCAGTATTTGACTTTTTTTTTTGTTTGTTTGTTTTGTTTGTTTTTTTTTTCTGAACAGGGATAACAGCTTTACATCCCTTTCTGGTATATCTTTTCAAAAAGTTGTCGGAGTATATCCAGGAGAGATGAATAGTTTTTCCTGCCCATTCAGAATTCCATTTTCCCGATATGCATAATCTTTCTTGTCCTTTCCTATCCAGGTTTTACTTCCTTTATTTTTGGCTGGGGCTGTAAATGTAACTTCACATTTTGTTTTGCCCTTCCATTTGGAAAGAATCTCAGGTCTAGATTTAGCTTCACAATCTTATAACCTGTTGGCTTTGTGTTATAACTGAGTTAGATGGAAAACTGAGTAAGGAAAAGCTATTCACTCTTTCTTTATAATGCAGTTGCCAAAGAAACATCAAAAGAAACTAGGAACTAGTTCCGGAAGAACAAAAGAAAGGGTTTTTTCAAAGAACTGTTTCATTGATCCCCTTTTTCCTGTATGTGGATGAGGAAATCTCAGGCAGTTTAAGAGACAAAGGGACCAACTCATACAAAACATAATTTATCAGATGTCATTAAATGCAAAGATAGCTGCTGTGATTCCCTCAGTCACAGGCACTATGTGTCTCATGTTCTTGCTCTCTGATATTGGACACTGAACACTGAATGCTGACAGAACACTGAAACAGGCATCCCTAGGCTCGTGTGCTACAGAACTGTCTTGTTTCTGTTCTTGCAAGTCATTGCTGCTGTTGCCAAAGGAAAAAGAGAAAACAAGTAACACTTGGATGGGTAGAGGAATTGATCCAATGTTAAGCATTCCAAGTATTTTGTTTGGGTTTTTTTTATGTCTGAAATTACAAAACATGGGAAGAAATGAAACCATGCTTAGTATTGCTTGCTTCTTCAGATGCCTATAACCCTGCAAATGTATCAGAATCAGAGAATGATATTAATGAGAGTTACAGTACTTGCTCCTTTCAAGACTGGTGTGTAGACTTCTGATATGAGAGGACAAAAAAAGAAACCAAACAAACCAAAAAAAAAACCCAAACAAACAAACAAAACACCAACATATCAAACTACCCATGAATTGGTACTGAACTGGAAAAATGTGAGTGGTGTCATAACTATTCTTAATAGTATTATTTTTCCTATCTTTGCAGATGTTGTCTAGCAAGGACTACAGAGTCCAGATGTCCTGGACTCTGCAGCTGTTAGTCTCCCAGAATTCAGCTCCTGTGGTAGAAAGCTCTGTCCCTAAATTGACTAATGCCATTCATACGTAACTGCTGGTCTGGATATGTGCCTGACCATGTCAAGATTTGGGTCATTTCATTACAATGAAATTACATTACAATGAAATACATAACTAGTAGAAGTGGCAACATTTCTTTTTTTTTTCTGAAATACTTACTAGGCAACTTTTTTATGTTTCTGACTTTGTTTTTCTGTGTTTAGATGCTTTTGACATTTTAGCAAGTAAATAGTAAGCCATTAAGAAGCAATATATATTGGTTTCTGTTTGCAGTTACCTCTGGTCTTGGGTCTTATTGTGATTCTGTGAAACTGAGAAAAGAATAATTTAACATATTGTATATGAACTTGTGGATAGTGATGGCTTTGATTTATTATAAAGCATTAGGATTTATGTGATTGACATTGTTCTTTTTCTTTGAGAAACAGGTAAAAAAAAGCTCTTTGCATAACCATAACCAAAAAAATCATGATAAAGTTTCTATCTAAGAAGTTTGTAGAAGTGAGAGGGGACAAAAAGTCTATTTGGTTGATGTCTTTAGCTGAGATGATTCTCTCTGTGCCGGAAAGAAACAACCACTACTGATATGTGTGACACCCTGTAATTCAAAGTGACATCAAAATGCAGTTTCAAAAGTTCTAAACTTGAAAACATAGAGCTCAGAATCTATCAAGAAAATTATCACAAGACAGCCAATCCCAGCCGAACCATATTCATTTAGCATAAAGGTACAAGTCATTCTCTAGGGCAGAGAACATCTGTTTGTTATACTGTGATCTTGACATCCCAGTTTGCTAAGGTTTTCTTTGTTTGTGACAAGCACGTTGTGTTTTGCTTCTTGTTTCTGGTCTGTGCTGTAGCCAATGACTATTTTTTCCATGTTCATGATATTCACAGATGTTATTTTTCTCATTTATCCATGTGTGAAAATACTGGTCTTTGGTTTTTCTTTCCCCAAAGAATTACTGTCAGTATTCTTACCTTATTCATTAAATATTGTCCTATTTTGTGTTCTTGCAACTTCTGCTTCCTACAAGAACTCAGTATTGATGTTGATGGTATGGAGCTTAATTAAGAGCTTCCAATATTGATTGTGAATGTATGGGGCTGAACAGGCACTTTTCCACAACATTTAATTTTTTTTGTGTGAAACTCCTATTAATAATGTAGCATCTCTTCTCTTAAAGGAAACCATTTTTCACACATGTTAGCATTGGGAGCTCTTGTGATCAATTTATAGTACAGGTGTACATGTTCTGTTTGGTTCAGGTGCCTTAATGGCACTTTACAAATCTGCTGGTTTTGTTTATGTGAATTATTAGCCTACACAAACCTGATGGTTTAGATGTGGAATAATCAGTGTCTCTAAACCAAAGCAAGCACCTCTGCTTTTGGCACAAAATGCTAGTTATATATTCCCCTTATTCCCAGCTTCAGTTATAAATGGTAAACGGCAGACCTTTTAAGAAATTCCCCTGTGGTGCAGCTAGCAGTAGATTGCTCAACTGTATAATAATCAGTTCTGACCAGATGGTGATGAGGCTGTGCACTACATGCTTTTCAAGATCTCCTGATAGGTTTTCTCATTTACAAGTGGAGAAATCCCACTTTAAGGCCTACATGATTTCAAAGACATGTTGGCATGAGACATACAGAAGTGCCTATTCTGTCATCTGCAACACCACTTCACACTTTCCTGAAACATAAAGAAGGATTATGAATTATATAGAATGTCTGTCTGCTGCTCATGGAGAGTAGCAGCCTGATAGTTCCAGAGAATAAAAGGTAATTCATTAGGGAATATATAAATAGTAGATATGGGAACTAGAATCATAGTATCAGAGAATGGTAGAGGTTGGAAGGGACCTCTGGAGATTGTTGGCTCCAAACCCCCTGCCAGAGCAGAATAACCCAGGAAGGTGACACAGGCACATATCGAGGTGGGTTTTGAAAGTATCCAGAGAAGGAACCTCCACAACCTCTCTGGGCAGCCTGTTCCAGTGATCTCTCACCCTCACAGTAAAGAAGCTTTTCCTCATGTTGAGGTGGAACTTCCTGTGTTCCAGTCTGTGACCATTGCCTCTCGTCCTATCACAGGGCATCACTGAAAAGAGACTGGCCTCATGCTCTGACACCCGCCTTTTAGATATTTATAAATGTCAATAACATCCCTTTTTGGTCTTCCGTGGGCTAAACAGCCCCAGGTCTCTCAGACTTTCCTCATTAGAGAGATGTTCCAGTCCCTTAATCATCCTCAAAGCTCTCTGTTAGACTTTCTCTAGTATTTCCTTGTCTCTCTTGAATTGGGGAGCCCAGAACTGGACACAGTACTCCTGATGTGGCCTCACTAGGGCAGAGTAGAGAGGGAGAAGAACCTCCCTGGACCTGATGGACACACTCTTCTTTATGCACACTGGGATACCATCGGCCTTCTTTGTAGATGGTAAGTACTTTATTTATCAGTGCTTCATCTTTGTCCAGCTGAAAAATGTCTTAACTTGGGAGCAAAATGCCATAGCTGAAGGAAGGATGCTCAAGGTGGGGTTCAGCTCACAAATGGAAGGCCTATGTTATGGTGTTCCGTGGAGGTATCTCCAGGTGAGCAGGTGTGGGTTGTTAATCACTGAACTGCCTTTCAGCCCTCATTCCTGCTCAGTCTATGCAGCAACGGTTCTGATAGTTTTGGGAACTGTGAAGATTTCATACAAAAACTTCTTGTAAGTCAGGACTAGTTAGAACTGAGTCAAAAGTTCAGCATCTCAGTTTGAGATGATTAGTTGTGTCTACTGCACTCAGATTTTTTTAGATTAGGCTCCATAGGATTATTTTTTTTTCAGTATCAGAAGTTAATCAGACAGTTGAAATGTTACTGGTTCTAGAAAGCTTCAGTATATCTCCTTCTACTGAATATGAGTTGCAGTAATAGAATCCTGTGAGCCTTTTTCATATATAGATTTGAAAGCTTTTAAAATCAATAAAAAAAATCTGTTTGCCTTAAGTTAATACTAGTTTACCTTTACCTAGAACACAAAGGCTAGCTCCGTGGCATTTTTAAATTGTTTGGCTATGTTAGGTAGTTTTATTGAAGCAATCCAATCTCTACAGAAAAACAAAGGTAACAGAGAACAAGTAAGGAATTAGCTTGTTTGGAAATCTGTTACATTTTAGCAGGGAGGTGGGTAGAATGGAATGTCTTATGATGAAATAACTAGCAAATCTGTATGTAGGATGTCTATTTTAATTTATAAATAAGTAAAATTTTGAATGTGTGAGTTTTGAATAGTATGTGCTTCATGCATCATACATGTAATGTTCTTTATCACAAAGATTTAATAGCACAGATTGTTTTTGTTTGTTCTCTTCACTGCCTGATACATAAGGTCTGAATTATTAAGAACTGGAGTGTGAAGTCTGGAATTTGTGGCTTGAGTTTGAGGATTGATTCTCTGTTAAGTTGATGCACATATGGGTATTCATATCTCTGGAAAACAAGCCTTTCCAGAAAGATGAGTTATTGTGGTCATGTAGAACATGAAATTTTGCCCAGAGTCTTTATGTACCTGATCTTGTTAATTTTTTTTCCATAACTATGTCATTTTCACATCTGGCCTTGTTATTTCAGGTTATTTTGTAATCTAGCACTGGCTAGGATGCTATCTTTTAAGCTTGTGTCTTTTATGGGCAGCAACTAATATCCCAGAGGAGATTTTTCTTCTTTGTTTAACAACTCAGCTTTGACACTAGATATTTCATCTTATTTTTAAAAGTTCATATTCTGTGCTTGCAAACAATGCTATTCCTTGTGGTCAAAATATACTGTGTTTAGTGCAAAAGGTCTTTTTTTCCCCTAGTCTAGTAAAGGCAGGCTGGAGGCTGAAGTCCCGTGAACCTACTTTGGGCTAGTTCTGTGTCTCCTGGTGGTACCATTGCTAGGATGTGCTGTCTCCAGACACCCTGTCTGCTGTCACTGCATCTCTTTCATGTGATGTTCCTTCTTTCCTTCCTTAGATTTTATTCAATACTGTTGACTTATCTGTACATCACACATTTTGCTGCCTCTATGCATTCTCTCAGCATTTCAGGTAAACACATTATCTTAAGACAAGAACAAATCCCCTGTAGCTCTCTGAGCTCCTTTTAAAAATTTTTCTACTATTGCCCAGATGAGGGCAAAGGTTAATGATTAGAGGAATAATCTACTTTTGAATGTCCTTGTTACTTAAGTTGCTTTGATGTGAAAGCACTACTACCTGTTGCTCAGGATCTATTCAGCAACAGTCTCTGCTGGCAGAGACTAATAGTTGATCTAGAATTCTCTCCCACCCCCCCCCTTCCAAACCATAAACCAACCACCAACCCAGAAAACATGCCAAAGTCAACAGAAATAAGCAGTTGAGCAAACTGGATCACATCTGAAGTTCTAACTCATGTCTTTGAACTCTGAATA